>CM047513.1:1369027-1376527 GCA_026122265.1 Ammodytes dubius | reverse complement strand
GTGTGTGTGTGTGTGTGTGTGTGTGTGTGTGTGTGTGTGTGTGCGTCTGTGTGTGTGTGTGTGTCGTGTGTGCGTGTGTGTGTGTGTGTGTGTGTGCGTGCGTGTGTGCGTGCGTGCGTGTGTGTGTGTGTGTGCTTGTGTGTGTGCATACATCAATGGTTTACATGCTTCCTAATCATAAAGCGTGAAAAATTTCCTATTTATACCGTCCTTGAAAAAACGTTGTACAGTTGAATTACTTACAGTTCATGGTTTCAAGTAGCTACTTAAAGGAATACTTCACCCATACGGAACCAGCGTTCTATCATTATAAAATCACTATTATAATATAATGAATGAGGTGTGTGTGTGTGTGTGTGTGTGTGTGTGTGTGTGTGTGGTGTGTGTGTTTGAAATGTTGTACCACTACCTTAAAAACATATCAAGAATTAAAGGGCTTATGTCTCAGCAAGATTTAGAAAAACTTGTCCATGCATTTATCTTTAGTAGACTTGACTACTGTAACAGTGTCCTTGCAGGCCCTTTCTAAGGAAAACAATAATAATTTTAAAAAAAAATGTTCAGCTATTATGCCCTAAATTAAATGTACTTATGGATATTATAATTACTTTCTACAAAATCTGCTAGGAAATAAAACCCACAATTCTACACACTGCAGGTTTAATTTAAATGCTCTATTTCTATTCATTCGCTTTTAAATGTTTTATTCATTCGCTTTTCTAATGTGTATTGTGTATTCTAATCTTGCCCCTGTAAAGCACTTTGAATGGCCTTGTGTCTGAATTGTGCTATGTAAACAAACTTGCCTTGCCTTGACTCTGGAGAACGCTTGTTGTCAAAATCACTTTCTGTCAAAATCAGTGAATATCTCCTCATGATCCGCTACCTGTCTGTACTGTGTGTGCACTGAAAAATAAAATCCAGTGTTAATACACAGCCTAGGCTCTGTAAGCTTGCATGTTGCTAGCTTTGGTTACTTCTATGTTTATACCTACTAGTTTACAGAACCTAGGCTGTGTATTAACACTGGATTATTTTTCAGTGCACACGCACACACAGTACAGACAGGTAGTGGATCATGAGGAGATATTCACTGATTTTGACAAAAAAGTGATTTTGACAACAAGTTCTACACAATCACAGACTACTCCTTTAAAGGCACACTCCACACACACACACACACACACACACACACACACACACACACACACACACACACACACACACACACACACACACACACACACACACACACACACACACACACACACACACAGGTTTTGTAATGTCCAATGTATATGTAAATTGTCTACCCAACCTGACTAATTCTGGTCCATTCAAATCAATGACAATTTGTCTAAATGATAAGCTGAAAGTCAGACCACTCACACATATAATTAAGAGCTGAAGTCTTATTGAACGCTGTAGTGTGTGTGTGTGTGTGTGTGTGTGTGTGTGCTACGCAAGTGGTTGGGGCGACTGTGGCTCAGGTGGTAGAGCGGGTCGGCCAACGATCCTAGGGTTGGCGGTTCGATCCCCGCTCTGTCACCTGTGTCATGGTCGTTGTGTCCCTGGGCAAGACACTTCACCCACCTTGCCTCGTGTGGATGTGTATGTTTGCTGTATGTTTGAGGTGGTGGTCGGAGGGGCCGTAGGCGCTGAATGGCAGCCACGCTTCCGTCAGTCTGCCCCAGGGCAGCTGTGGCTACTATCGTAGTTTACCACCACCAGTATGACTGTGTGTGAATGAATGGAACCTGGAACCCTGTAAAGTGTCTTTGAGTACCTTGAAAAGCGCTGTATAAATCCAATCAATTATTGAAATTAACGGGAGAGCATGGAAGGCAAGTTAACAGAATAGAGGCCATTTATCTCAGCCAAATTTAAATAAATGAGAACAACTATAATTTTGTTCTCTGTCTGCACAATGTTGGAATTACAACAAGCGGAAAATTGCCCTGAGTATGTTTAAAGAAAGTCCATAAAGTTACACACACACACACACACACACACACACACACACACACACACACACACACACTCACACACACACACACACACACACACACATACACACACACACACACACAGACACACACCCACACACACACACACACACACACTCACACAACAAAACACACACACACACGCACACACACACACACACACGCACGCACGCACACACGCAAGCACACACACACACACACGCAAGCACACACACACACACACACACACACACACACACATTTGTATTGTATTGTAATTTCCATATGTTTCTTGGACACTTCCTTTTAACACAAGGATGGGACTACAAACAGATGTCATGATAAGGTGTTAAAAGCAACACAAATCCATTAACTGTGTGTGTGTGTGTGTGTGTGTGTCTGTCTGTCTGTCTGTCTGTCTGTCTGTCTGTCTGTCTGCGTGTGTGTGTGCGTGTGTGTGCGTGTGTGTGTGTGTGTGTGTGTGTCTGTCAGTCTGTCTGTCTGTCTGTCTGTCTGTCTGCGTTGTGTGTGTGTGTGTGTGTGTGTGTATATGTCTGTATGTTGTACCACTTTCATTTCCTTTCATCTTATTGATTTTTTTTTGTTATTTCCTCTTCTCTTGATGCATTCATTCTACAAAAGGCACCAAATACAAACACACACACACACACACACACACACACACACACACACACACACACACACACACACACACACACACACACACACACACACACACACACACACACACACACACACACACACACAAATACACACACACACAGCTAATGCATTTGTGTTGCTCTTATCACCTTTGTATGAAAGCTGTTTGTTGTCCCATCCTTGTGTTAAAAGGAAATGTACGAGAAACATATGGAAATTACATTACAATACAAATGTGTGAGTGTGTGTGTGTGTGGTGTGTGTGTGTGTGGTGTGTGTGTGTGTGTGTGTGTGTGTGTGCGTGCGGACATTATAATAATTGTATCATGTTGTGGTCTAAAGCCAGTTATCTGTGTTCGTTGTGACTTGAAAAGACAATTTATTTTCGTCCCGGTGTGAGTACCAGATATGTTCGGCTGCCAGATAAGCTCGGGTTGCACAATGATGACGCACTTCCTGTAAATTATATTCAAATAAACCTCAAAAAGATACATTCTACCTCCATGTGCGCCCGACATGCTCTTGTGCAATTTAAAGTAGTACATCGTATCCACATATCTAAAACTAAATTAGCTCGTATGTTCCCCGATGTAGACCCGACCTGTGATAGCTGTAAGAGCGCACCGGCATCACTCTTTCACATGTACTGGTTGTGTCCCACCTTGACTGAGTTCTGGACATCAGTTTTTCAAACTATTTCTGAAGTATTGCAGCATCAAATTGAGCCGAACCCTTTCACTGCAATTTTTGGCATTGCTCCAGGTCCGGGCTTGCCTAAAGGGAAGTTTAAGGTGCTGGCCTTCACCTCGCTGCTTGCTCGTAGAGCTGTATTGCTCAGGTGGAAGGATCCTGCTCCCTCTTCCCACTCACACTGGATTAAGGACATCATGTCATGTATGAATTTAGAAAAGATACGTTATACGGCCCAGGGATCGGAGATTAAATTTGACAAGATTTGGCGTCCCGTCATGAATTATTTTGATAGACAGACAACAATATTACAGGAGCAGCTACCCCCTCCCCTCTTTTTTTTTTTTTTTTTTCATTGATTGTTTATTTTTGTTTCTTGTAGCGTGTTTTTCGTTTATGTAATTTTCTAACATTGTGTATTGTTTTTTTTTTTTTTTTTTTTCCTTCTTTTTCTTTGTGTGCTGCAGGATTGGTTGTGGGTGGGGTGTGTTCGGGGGGGGAAAAAGGGGAAAAAAAATTAATCATTGTATTGTATTTGCTTTGCAAATTCTTTTGATGAATAAAAAAACCTTTGAAAGAAATGTTGTTGTAAAAAGTAAAAATTTAATTTTTTCTAAAGCAGGTGTTCCAAGTGAAATAATCTCATGCTGTCTGCTGTGAAGACTCGAGGGCTTAAAATACAGGTGTTGTACGTGTTACCGTGTGATTGAGTGTGTTGTGTGTGTGTGTGTGTGTGTGTGTGTGTGTGGTGTGTGTGTGTGTGCTCTCCACCACCTCAAGTTGCTAGATCCTGCTGGTTTTTTATTCTAAAGGGTTGGGGTTACCCAGGGAGCGTTGCATTCTAGAACTTTTGTAGAACTTTCTTGATGATGTCATATTACACACTGCACCTTTAAAGGCCTTCAAGGACAAGAACAATTCTAAATTTTAAACAATGCACCTGATGACATTCCAACTATGACACTTTCAAGATGGCGGCACTAGGCCTTGGTCCAAAATATGCAGAAATATGGACATATATGAGACCCTTTCTAAGGGGAAAATATATAAATATAAATGTTCAGCTATTATGCACTAAATTAAATGTACTTATGGATATTATAATTACTTTCTACAAAATCTGCTAGGAAATAAAACCCAAAATTCTACACACTGCACCTTTAATCAAACCAATGTAAATCCACTCAGTCAGTCTGTGGCCCTCTAGACTTTAGCTTGGAACATGGTGATGAATCATAAATATGATATAGTGTTGGCAGCTAGTGTGTGTGTGTGTGTGTGTGTGTGTGTGTGTGTGTGTGTGTGTGTGTGTGTGTGTGTGTCTGTGTGTGTGTGTGTGTGTGTCTGTGCGTGTGTGTGTGTGTGTGTTTCTCTTACAATGTGTGTGTGCGTGTGTGCGTGTGTGTGTGTGTGTGTGTGTGTGTGTGTCTCTTACTGTGTGTGTGTCTTTCTCTTACAGTGAGTGTGTGTGTGTGTGTGTGTGTGTTGACAGTGAATGTGTGTGTGTGTGTGTGTGTTGAGAGTGTGTGTGTGTGTTGAAAGTGACAGAGAAACACTCAGCACCAGATGGCAGTTAGAACCACAGAGGAGCATCACATTGTTTCATGATTGTTCTCTCAAAATTTGGCTCGAAAAATGACATAAATTAAGTTTTTTGGGATGTGTGTGTGTGTGTGTCAGTGTGTGTGTGTGTGAGTGTGTGTGTGTGTGTGTTACGACCCGGCTCTAGGAAGCAACATAAAGTACTCAGACTAATGGTAAAAATGCAAGAAAGCTGGTTTATTGTAACAAAGGTGAACACAGAGAATGACTGGTGTCCATGTTGCTGGCCCTGGCTGGAGAGAGAGAGAGTCAATTAAGCCTCCAGGCTTAAATAGGCTGCAGCAGGTGACTGTTAACGAGGTGAGGGAGGGGCTGAAGGAGAGGCTTCAGGAGCTCTGCAACAGAGAACAGATCTGGCACATAACAGTGTGTCTGTCTACCACTTGGGAGAAAGGAGCATCTGTTTGAGTTGCTTTACTGGACAAGTCCCCTGATGTTGTGCACATTTTAATTAATTACATTTTTGTTGAAAATTAGCTCCAGAAAATGCAAATTTAGGTGAAGCCTTTGCAAGCTTTTATATGTTTTTTAAAGGTGCTACGAGGAACTTTTAAATATTTCTGAAACAGTCTCATTTTTCCTCTGATGATCATAAATTATATGTAACAGCAAACGAGACCATCAGTGCAAATAATGCTATTTTTATATAGTTTTTCTTAATGCCTTTGTCATGGGTATACGCTCACCCAGGAACAACAGCTGGCGTAGTAAAAACACTACTGCTTTTGTCCAAAGGGGGGCGCTAGAATTAACACACACTGAAAGTTCCTCAGAGCATCTTTAAACCTGCAGTGTGTAGAATTTTGAGTTTTATTTCCTAGCAGATTTTGAGGAAAGAATTTAATTTAGTGCATAATAGCTGAAATTTTTTTTTTAAGTATTTTTTTTTCCCTTAGAAAGGGTCTCATATATGTCCATATTTTGGACCAAGGCCTAGTGCCGCCGTCTTGAAAGTATCATATTTGGAATGTCATCAGGTGCATTGTTTAAAATTTAGAATTGTTCTTGTCCTTGAAGGCCACTGTAGCTTCTGTTATTATTCGAAAGGGTTGGGGTTACCCAGGGAGCGTTGCATTCTAGAACTTTGTAGAACTTTCTTGATGATGTCATATTACACATTGCACCTTTAAAGGCCCTGGCAACCCAGAGACCTAAATATATGACATTAATATTGTGTTTCTCTACAAGCTGTTTACAGTTATCCAATAAAAAAATTTATTTTCATAAATATTATAAAATTTCGTCTAAAAAACTGCTTTTTTGCTGTCTAGAACATTTAGCAGGGTGGTGTGGGCGTGGTCAATAACGTTCTGTAAGGGAACGTTCTCTCACTCACGGTGCTGAGCAGGTTTAGCCCAGTTCAGACCAAAGATTCACCACACAACGAAACGCAAACTTGAAAATGTTGCAAATGCTCAATGAGCCTGACTGGCAGTTCACACTGCTGCACGGGCTGCGACTGTAGCTGGTTTCCCTAGCAACGGTGAATGCTTTGGCACAGCTGAGAGCGCAGCTCAGAATCACTTGCATCCTGCTAGAAAGTAACTAATTATTATTAGCCTATATAGGCTAGCTTTGCAATTAGTTGTATGCTATTTTTTCCCCACCACAACCGCAACCTATTTAATTGAAACAAGTGTCTGTGTCACAATGAAAATATATAAAAATATCTCTGTCTCATATTTAGGCTATTGTTAGACTATCTCTTATTAGTTTATTTCCCATTTAACTTGCAAAAAATCCCCTATCTTATTTTAGGCATATGCATTTTTAAAATCAGATTTTTCTGTGGATAGGAGTGGGAATAGAGAGAGAGAGAGAAAACGGAGTCTGATTATGTTTCTCATCACGTGAGCTGATGCGATATACGGTTCAACAGTGTGGAGACCCGCTGTTGAAGTACGCTACAGGCATAGCCGCGGAAACATATTCTCAGAAGGGAGTGCTGACAAAAAAGAAGCTCTGCCTGCACTTAGGCTAAATAATAACTCGCTACATTGATTTAAAAAATTTCGGGTCGTTTTATATTCGGGGTCTAATATTCAGCGTCCAGTTATGGACTGACCGTTACCAGAGCGATCATTCAGCTTCAGGGCTTGTGTCCAACTTGTTTTTTATTTTTTCGGGTGGAGCACGAGCTGCGCACTCAGATGCGGCCGGACAGAGGTGTGTGCGCTTGGATAGAGAACGAAGTGACGAGAGGAAAAAGAGGCACGTGAAATGGCCCCACATCCCCAGCACTGAATTCAAAGCCTCGACTCATTATGTTGTGAGTCGACGTATCAGAGGCATGAATCGGCGCAGCGATCGACGTTGCGCAGTCAGTTATAGAGACATGTCTCTGTGTATCAGGGCTCGGGACATGCAATCGGCTCGTGAAAGCATGTCCCCTCTATAACGTCAACGTGCAGGAATCCCCGGTGATCATTTAGTCTTAAACCACATAGTTTTTCTGCACGGCGGCTCGGCGAGGTGTCACTGTGAACGTCACCATCACAGTGTTTCACCGGGGTGCGCGCTGCTTCGCTCAGACGGGGCTTTGAGTGTAGGCTCAGGCGCA
>CM047513.1:1331527-1336527 GCA_026122265.1 Ammodytes dubius | reverse complement strand
GTGTGTGTGTGTGTGTGTGTGTGCAATAGACAAACGGAGGTCTTTTCAGGCCATAAGAATAATTGCGATGTCCTCATTTGAGCTGTTAATCCGTTTCCTTTAGCAGCAGTGCATTGTGGGAAATCTCTATCTCTAAATGCTTTATTATTCATGTTGATAGAGCAGGTAATGAGAGGGATTCATCACTGCACACACACACACACACACACACACACAGAATGTCACACACACACACACACACACACACACACACAAGCCTACACTCACACACACAAACACAAGCGTATACACTCACACACACACAAACACACACACACACACACACTCACACACACACACACACACAAGCGTATACACTCACACACACACACACAAACCTACACACACACACACACACACACACACACACACACACTCACACACACACACACACACACACACACACACGGGGTTACCAAGGTGAAAGTCATTATTAGATAGATATAAATCCAGTCTGAATTCTCCCTGCGTTCTGAATCTCATACTTTCTACTATATAGTTTGGTAGAAAAAAGATTTAGGATGTCCCGATTCTTGTGGCCAGATTTAGGATGGTTAGAAGTACCCGGATGTCCTACTTCATGCGGCCAAGATTGTTAGTGTTGAAAACTGCATCCTATTTGGGCGATTCTGACCCACAATCCAGTGCGCACGTGAAGTGACGTCACATCGACGAAGCCTCAGGAACAGAGACGACTGTTTGTGTTTTTCATGTCAAATTGAAAATATTTAGCTCCTCAGTATTTTTCTTCTAGGCTTTTACACAATGGGTTTATTACAAAACACTTGTTACCCATACAAAATGTGAAGGGTAAACTATAGTTTAGATTGTGGTTAGCAAGCTAATTAGTTGTCAGATGGTTGTTGGGCTTGATGCTAGCAAGAAATTCAAGTTGGGGTTGGTCGTCACATTTTTTGGGGGGTTGGTTGTCACATGTTATCTCAAGGCTGCAGCCAGAAAAGGAACCCAATAACGAAATAAATTGTCAAGCTGTATCCTCACTGACACCCCAGAGAAGGAAAGAATAGAGCAGGAAAAGGCAGCTAGCATGCTGCATGCAAAAGAAAAAAGGGCAACAAAATCAAAACAACCCAGTGCATCCCAAACTAGACCAGCTGCCAAGGCTACAGTAAGTTATGTAGGCCTATTTGTCAACTTGACAATGCAATTAAACTTTCAAATTTAGTTCTACTTTCTTGCCTTCTTTTTAAGATCATTCCCATTAAGATAACATTGTGACAAACAACCCCATAGTGTTTGACAACCGACCCCTTGATGGGGTTGGTTGTCACAATGTGTAAGGGTGTCTTTGATGATTAATTTCTTCTTTATTACAATAAGATAGAAAAAGTGAGGGGTACACATTTCAAGCCAACACCTTAAGCTTCAATTTAATGTAGGAATGACTATTGAAAGATGTTTAGGTGATAAGCAATTCTCACTAGAGTAAAAAGTGTGCCTACTTACCCCGTTCTCCCCTACTACAATTGACGTTCATGTATTGGGACATCCTAAATCTTTTTCTGGCATACTAAATAGTAGGGAAGTATGGGGATTGGAACGCAAGGCTGTTGATAGAGCAGGTAATGAGTAGGTATTTATCACTGGGGCTAGCGAGGTGAAAGTCATTATTACAGAAAACAAAACAACGCATTTTCGAGGAAGATAAATGTCTCATAAATCAGACAGTGAACAACATATGAACAAATCCTTCAGTAATAACCTTCAGAATAGTGCTGAGAATGATTATGGAAAGTTTAGTCGATGTAAGTGTTTTAGAAGTTGTAGATTTTTTGAAAAGGAAGTATGAAAGAAGACATGTTATAGAAGAGAAATAGAGAAGAATCCATAAATTGATCATTGCTTTAATAAAATACCTGTTTGGCCTTCGGAGTTTCCACTTGTCTTTGTCTAGAACTAATTAAAATCACTCCATTCTCTTCACATTCCGCCTAGGGAATGTGTGTGTGTGTGTGTGTGTGTGTGTGTGTGTGTGTGTATGTGTGTGTGTGTGTGTGTGTGTGTGTGTGTGTGTGTGTGTGTGTGTGTTGTGTGTGTGTGTGCGTGCGTGTGTGTGTGTGTGTGTGTGTTGTGCCTGCCTGCCTGCCTGCTGTGTGTGTGTCTGTGCGTGTCTGTGTGTGTGTGTGTGTGTGTGTGCCTGCGTGTCTCTGCTGTGTGTGTCTCTGTGTGCGTGTCTCTGTGTGTGTGTATCCTATCCTATCTTCACCCACGTCACATTCAAAACAGAATTACCTTTCACTCTCGTCCTGTCATGGCTTTGTGGATTCTAAATGCATTCATGTTAAAAACCTGTTTGATGTTTACTGAGACACACACTCACATTTACATATAAAATGTATTTATAATTCACTTTGTCACGCCATTTAAAGGAAAAATATTACGATTTTATCACACCCACACACACACACACACACACACACACACACAAACACACACACACACACACACACACACACACACACACACACACACACACACACACACACACACACACAGAGACACACACACACAAACACACACACACACACACACACACACAAAGAGCCCCTGCAGACTAGAATTAATGTTATTCTACTCAAACAATACACACAATACAACATAAAAGAGTTGTTTAAATGCAGTAGGTAGTGTGTTTACTACACCAGCTGTTGTTCCTGGGTGAGCGTATATACCCATGACAAAGGCATTAAAAAAAACTACATAAAAAAATAGCATTCTTTTAGCACTGATGGTCTCGTTTGCTGTTACATGTAATTCACGATCATCAGAGGAAAATTTAGACTGTTTCAGAAATAATTAAAAGTTCCTCGTAGAGACTTTAAGGAGTTATTTCAGAGGGAACTTTGGTAACTTTGGGCCCAATCAATTTAGAAGTTTTTTCTCCAAATGGTTTTAATCAAAACTCAAATCACAGATGTCATCTCCTCTGATGTCTGATTGAAGATAAATATATGTAATTATCCTCATCATCTTCCACATTAATCTCAGTTTAAGACTTAATTTGATAGTGTGTGTGTGTGTGTGTGTGTGTGTGTGTGTGTGTGTGTGTGTGTGTGTGTGTGTGTGTGTGTGTGTGTGTGTGTGTGTGTGTGTGTGTGTGTGTGTGTGTGTGTTTGTGTGTGTGTGTGTCTGTGTGTTTGTTTACTATCATTAGTCTTCATTAAAAAACAGTTTCTTTTAAGCGATAAGTTTTGTTCAGTCCCAAAGTGCCCTTCATGAGTTTTGCACACACACACACACACACACACACACACACACACACACACACACACACACACACACACACACACACACACACACACACACACACACACACACACGTGCGATTGTTTGCAAATTATTTAAATGGCTTGAATCACTCGAAAGTGTCCAACTCTTCACCATATTTCTCATTGAATGCCTCTGCGAACTGTGATGTTACTTTGTTTTGGGGTGTGTGTGTGGGGGGGGGGGTTGTGTGTGTGTGTGTGTCTGTCTGTCTGTCTGTCTGTCTGTCTGTCTGTCTGTCTGTCTGTGTGCGTGCCTGCCTGCCTGTCTGTCTGCCTGTCTGTCTGTCTGTCTGTGTGTGTGTGTGCGTGCCTGTCTGTCTGTCTGCCTGTCTGTCTGTCTTCTGTGTACTTGTAAAACTAATTTTGTGGGAGAGTCAACAGATGGCTAGCAGTTGCATCTTATCAACCCAAACGCTCCACCTATATATGAGCCTTAAGCATATAGACAGTGCAGGTTAATAGGGAACACTGTTTAACTTAAATCATCATATAACTGTACTGTTTGATTACTTACATTATAACAAATCCTTTCTTGTATTATAATATCTTCAGAAATGTTTGTATATGTTAAAATGTCTCTCTTTCTGTGCTTGTGTGTGTGTGTGTGTGTGTGTGTGTGTGTGTGTGTGTGTGTGTGTGTGTGTGTGTGTGTGTGTGTGTGTGTGTGTGTGTGTGTGTGTGTGTCTCTCTTTCTCTTTCTCTCTCCCTCTCTCTCTCTCTCTCTCTCTCTCTCACTGTTTCTGTGTGTGTGTGTGTGTGTGTGTGTGTGTGTGTGTGTGTGTCTCTCCCTCTCTCTCTTTCTATGTGTGTGTGTCTCTCTCTCTCTCTCTCTTTCTGCGCGTGTCTCTCTCTCTCTCTCTCTCTGTATGACAAGCCAGTCCCCCTTTCTCCCTTCTCTCTCTCGTCGGGAGCGCGCTTCCTCGTGCACCAGCTTCATATATAAACGGCTGCGCGCGCACGGGACACATCAGTGAACCGGTGAACATCGAAGGAGGAGGAACAGCTGTTTGCTTCTTGGTTTACGAGAGAAAGAGAGAGAGAAAAAGAGAGAGAGAGACACGCACACAGAAGGAGAGAGAGAGAGAGAGACACACACAGAAGGAGAGAGAGAGAGACACACACACACAGAGAGAGAAGGAGAGAGAGAGAGAGACACACAGAGAGAGAGAGAGAGAGAGACTCACACACACACAGAGAAGGAGAGAGAGAGAGAGAGAGAGAGAGAGAGAGAGAGAGTCACACACACAGAGAAGGAGAGAGAGAGAGAGAGAGAGAGAGAGAGAGAGAGAGAGAGAGAGAGAGAGAGAGAGAGAGAGAGAGCACAAAAACCAACATCATGATTTTTGCGGAGACTCCTGTGCGCTACTGGACGCATCTCTTCAACACTATCCATGTCTTTTTCAGCCTGTTTTCTTTCAATTATCATATTTAATCATCTATAAAAGGAATAATTAGTGTTTATTTGGACTATTTTGGACACAATTTTCCCCAATTTTTAACCATTTTAAAGGTTTAGATTATAGAGGAAAATTTTCTATATTTTTATTTATTTTTTATTGTAGAAGAAAATGTCTTTTTTAGCCTATTTTCTGTCAATTATCATATCTAAACATCCTTAAAGTGATTAATTTGTGTTAACTCGGACTATTTAAGACACTTTTTCTTTCACTT
>CM047513.1:1324027-1326527 GCA_026122265.1 Ammodytes dubius | reverse complement strand
ATGCAGAGAACGACCCGGGCTGGATTCTAACCCGGGTCTGCTGTGAAGAGGACTGAGACTCTATGGGGGGGGGGGGAAGGGGGGAGATTGGTCTAAATCTAACCACTTCACCACGAGCGCCCCCAAAAAACAAGACTTTTAAAGCTGGAGTCAGTGATTCTGGATAATTTTGTTGTTGTCAAATTCACTTTTGGACAAAAAATCGGACATTTTTTTTTTTTTTTTTTACATTATCTTACAAAAGAAATGTATATTCTAACATCATTTTGGACCATCAGTGTTGGAGGACTGTCGTGACTGTCGTGTGTGTGTGTGTGTGTGTGTGTGTGTCTGTGTGTGTGTGTGTGTCTGTGTGTGTGTGTGTGTGTGTGTGTGTGTGTGAAATTAACTTGCCTCAACCAAAAGAAAAAACGCCACCAAAACAGACCATCGTTCAAAGACCTACTGACTACAACTTCTAAATGATCGTAGCTAATGTATATCTATATTTATTTTTAAAGATGATTTTTTTTTGGCATTTTCAAGCTTTATTAGACAGTATAGAGTTGAAATGGGGAGACAGAGAGAGAGAGAGAGAGAGAGAGAGAGAGAGACATAGCTTTATTAGACAGTACAGAGTTGAAATGGGGAGACAGAGAGAGAGAGAGAGGAGGGTGGATGACCTGCAGTAAAGGTCCACGGGTCGGATTTGAACCCGCGACCACTGCAACGAAGGCCGGAGCCAATATGGTACACGCTCTATCCACTACACCACCGGAGCGCCCCAAGTTAATGTATATTTAAGGCATGCAGAGTTTGCTCAAACCAATGTGTAAAATGTGAACGGAGGGTAGGAAGACTTTTGACATTCGCTCTCACAACCACACACACACACACACACACATACACACACACACACACACACTCACACACATACACTCTCACACACTCACACACACTCACCACACACACACACACTCACACACACACACACACACACACACACACCACACCACACACACACACACACTCTCACACACACACACACACACACACACACACATACATACACTCTCACACACACACACACACACCACACTCACACACACACACACACACACACACACACACACACACACACACACACACACACAAAATCTAGAGGCATTCAGGGTTGGTTTCAAAAACTATCAAAAAGCCTTTTCAATCATAGTTTAAAGTCTCTACGAGGAACTTTTAAATATTTCTGAAACAGTCTCATTTCTCCTCTGATGATCATAAATTACATGTTACAGCAAACGAGACCATCAGTGCTAAAAGAATGCTATTTTTTATATAGTTTTTCTTAATGCCTTTGTCATGGGGTATACGCTCACCCAGGAACAACAGCTGGCGTGGTAAAAAAAAACACTACCTGCTTTTGTCCAAAGGGGGCGCTAGAATTAACACACACAGAAAGTTCCTCGGAGCACCTTTAAGACACATTAAAAGTACTTTATGCATATTGGTGTATGTTGACGTTGTTGGAATGGATATCACGTTGTTATGAAGAATTGAAATGTAAAAGGAGAGGCTTGACATTTTCGCACCATTTTGCACCTGTATCTAAAAATCTAATTCTTAAAAGCTGGGGTATGTGATTTCTGATTGGTCAAAGTTAACATGAGCTGTACACTTTGACCAATCAGAGCGAGGCCTCCGATTCTATGTTCTTATTGGCTGTTGTTGGGACTGTCCATTCACTTTTGGCACGACTTTGTTGGTGTAGAGCGTGTCAGGGAGGGACCATAGGGGAGGGACCAAAGAGAACAAGTGGAGCGGTTGAGGTATTTGGATTCAAATCTCTACCCCAACTGCCATTTTCTCCCCAAATCCTCCACCCCAGCTTTAAGTGAATTCTTACGTCCTTGTATTGCTGATATGTTGCTATTATGTTGTTTATTGAAAGGCTGCCAGTTTAAATTGTGTTTGTTCTTTCCTATCAATGGAGTTAAAGCTACAGTGTGTAACTTTTTATATATATATTTTTTTCATTTAATTTTGGTTACATTCAAGCCATCACCAAACGAGTTGACACAAAGTTGATGATTAAGCCTATTATCAGCTCCACAAAACTCTCTCTGTATTTCTCAGTATGGTAGCGTTTACAAACTGGTGTCCCCCCCCCCCCTCCCCTGACACTGATGCAGGAGCTCAGAAAAATCCCCAAGAAGAGCCCAAGAAATATTTCAGTTGTTGATTCTACTGCTAAGTAAAAAAGTAAAAAAATAAAAAACTGGACGTACAGCAGAAGGTATAAAATCCATGAGCCATCACTGAAGGCTTTACCTCATGTAGATGGCGATGCACCGACAGTGTTGTTGTAATTACTCGGAATTCCTCATGGGGGGGGACAGAAGTTACGCACTGTAGCTTTAAAGGCTTGGTTTGCTTGGCTGTCTCAAAGTGTCTCTATCTGTGCAAAGGAACCAAGTTATTGCTGCTTTTCGAACATCAGTCAGTGGAGTATTGTTAAAGTCTG
>CM047513.1:1284027-1296527 GCA_026122265.1 Ammodytes dubius | reverse complement strand
ATCTCTCCTCTGCCTGCAAACCAAGCCGACTGTATTGACAATAGCATGTCACAGCTTTGAGGTTAATCCACGGTTATATAATACACTATCTATAATCCCTAAAGCCCCTAGGAATGACTTTATTAGACAGAATTGATTTAATTTACTTTAGCAGATAAATAGAGTTATAAGCTTATTCTCACATATATAGGCCTATTCATTTGGATTATACACTGCAGGTTAATAGGGTACAACAATAAATGTATAGAGAGAGAGGAGAGAGAGAGAGAGAGAGAGAGAGAGAGAGAGAGAGAGAGAGAGAGAGGAGAGAGAGAGAGAGAGAGAGAGAGAGAGAGGAGGAGAGAGAGAGAGGACATCAGACAGAGAGAAGGATAGAGAGAGAGGAGGGAAGGGGAGAGAAGACAGAGAGACAGACAGACAGAGAGACGAGAGAATAGAGAGAGACGGAGAGGAGAGAAGAGACATACAGACAGAGAGACAGAGAGAGAGATAGAGAGAGAGAGAGAGAGGAGAGAGAGTGAGTGAGTGAGTGAGTGAGTGAGTGAGGAGTGAGTGCAGGGTTCAACATAACTTTTTTTTCCTACTGGCCCGCGGGGCCAGTGGATCCGAGTTTTACTGGCCCCTTGTATATTTTCACTGGCCCTGCACACACTTTTCTTTTCTTCATAATTTAGTGTCAATAATTATAATACCTGTATTAGAAAAATAAAGAAAAATAACCAAATCTAAAGGGAATATCTATACTGTTACAGTATAGATATTCCCTTTAGATTTGGTTATTTGTCTTTTAGTTAATTAGCCTATAAATGTTGATATTGCTCATACACATAATATAAAACCAGGAAAACATATTGAAGCCTACAACTGAAAGTATGTTGAAAGAGTGGGCCAGTATTTTAAAGTCCAGTAGTTTGATGGTTGTTTTTATTCTTGAATTTGGGCAGTTTAATGAATAGTTCACCTGCAGAAGTCATGTTCAAACATTAAAAAAAAATGAGATGAAGGTCTGATCATTCTTTGTGGTGTGGTAGGCTGTTTTTATTACTTTCTCTATGCATTAGGGATGTGAATGTGTCGTCCGAATGACCGGTTTTCCACTTGCGCTCAAGTTGACTTTAAAAATAGAATAGAAATCCGAAAATCAGTGGGTTATGCCGTTTTTTTAAATGGGAGTCGTGAGCGCGCTGCAGGAGTGTCACTTCTCCATGAAGTGTCAGCTTCACATAAGAGTCCGGTGTGGGACCATTTTTTCAAACTATTGATAAATAAAAAATATGCAGCATAAGTTAAACGCTCGTCTAAGACTATGACGTTAAATCACCTTAGAAACACACAATGCCTTCGTCCGATCACAGCAGCGTTTCACCGTGTGATCTCGCCAGCGAGTGAGTGAGCCGTCGCGCAGATGAACTGTGGTTTGTGGCTAAAATAATAACCGGGGATATTCTCCCCGTTAGCGATTTCAATGGGAAAGACTTCCGCGATCTGATTGAATGTCTCGAGCCTGAAAACACAGTGCCAAACTGCGCGACTAACTGTACAGTGAGCCGAGTCCCTCCGTTCGTTTCTGTCTACAACCGACACAATCACCGGAGACGCATTCACAGCGTTTAAATAACGCCTCTCATTTGTATTACCATAGGGGCTTGGATGCAAATACTGTAACATTACAGCGGCAGATAAAGGAAAAGCGCAGTTATCATTTTCTGCACCTCAACCTCTGCTGTGGGAAGAAAGAAAGGGGGCAAAGCAAGTCGATTGATTTGTCGACTCGCAGGCGGACGGTAGGCAGCTCTGCCAACGGAGCGAGAGTGCACCCGCTTGTTGCTCAATGCTCCGCCTGTCAAAACGCCCACGCATCGGTTGTCCACTGGCCTTTCATTAAAAAATATATTTTATATTAGGTTTATTATATTGAGTCTCAAATAAACACTGCTTTCATTCCGACTCTCGACGCGCATTTCAATGAACCATGATATAGTCTACAAAAAGATACTGAACTGTGATTGGCCAGTCACTGGCCCGGGTGGGACAGTGACTGGCCAATCAACTTGCCCTGCATATGATTTTACTGGCCCCGGGCCATCGGGCTATACGTTATGTCGAACCCTGTGAGTGAGTGAGTGAGTGAGTGAGTGAGTGAGTGAGTGAGTGAGTGAGTGAGTGAGTGAGTGAGTGAGAGGCAGACAGACAGAGAGAGAGACGGAGAGAGAGAAAGAGAGTCAGTCAGACAGACAGACAGACAGACAGACAGACACACACACACACACACACACACACACACACACACACACACACACACACACACACACACACACACACACACACACACACACACACACACACACACACACACACACAGACACGCAGACAGAGAGAGAGACAGAGAGGTGGAAGGGAGAAGTGAATGTAGAACGAGAAAAACCGGTGTGTCTTCGAGTTTTGGTCGTGACGTCACTGTTTTTCAGTTTCGCTTGTCGGCATGACGACGAGGACGACAGGTAAACAATCTGAATTTATTTTATTTTATATAATTTTTGTTTGTTTGTTTGTTTGTTTTTAAAATTGAGGTCAAAAACATATTTAGATGACACACACACACATAGCCTACTCTCTCTCTCTCTCACACACACACACACACACAAACTCTCTCACACACACGCACACACACACACACTCACACACAAGTCCATTTAAATTGAATCTTAAAACTATTGTGTCCTCTCTCATCAAAAAGCCCTTTAATTTAATTTAATTTAATTTAATCAAAACCCTTTTATTCTTGTTGACCACACTTTCTTTGAAATGTGCAACAAGCGTTCTCCAGAATCACTGACTCCACCTTTAAGCCTATCAGAGTGGGCCACTTAATTACCCTGACTTTTAACGAATTCAACTATTTGTTTTGGTTGAATGAAACAGTGAAAAAAAGTTGGTTATGTAAAAAAAAAAAAAGGTGGGGGTGACTTATAGCGGAACTTATATCTGCGGGGGGAAAGTTCCGGCCGGAGGTATTTAGACGTCGAACTGCTTATGCACTAGTCAGCCGAGGGTGGTAAAAGCAAAGTGAACCTGTTTGTTTTTAAAATATTATTCGCTTTTTTTGAGTTTTTAGACACAAAATCCACCCGTAGATAATTCATTGTATATTTCTTAATCAGATAGCGGTGATATTTGATCAAATTCGGTGCTACAAGTGGTCGTTTTGACGGGTTTTCGTAGTGGATCGACCCGTTAGCTAACCTTAGCACCACAAAGCTAGCCGGCGCGACCTGAGAAAAGTACCCCGCGTTTGGATACTCATATTCGGACACTCAACGCAGCTCGACCCGGTGGTTAGCGATAGTGACGGTTCTCCCAACGATCACAACGGATAAACTACCGCTCTCATGTGTCCGTTGGGGCTGGTTTGGGTTTTTTAAGGCGAGACACATCGAGCAACAACATTGTTTTTCAAGCACAGGTAAATTGATTTTTTTCGTCTATTTATCTTCCATAACATGTCTTCTTTCATACTAGTATAAATCAAAGGTTCCAACATGTATATTCAGGTGTTTATTTGACTAAACCTTGTCTGTTTGCGTCTGAATATTTCTCCTTTACGACCATCTTTAACGGCCATTATCTAACGTCAATACTCCGAACCAAAAATCTCAACTTCTAAAGCACTTACATCAACTAAACTTTCCATAATAATTCTCAGCACTATTCTGAAGGTTATTACAGAAGGATTTGTTCATATGTTGTTCACTGTCTGATTTATGAGACATTTTCTTCTTAAAAACATGATGAAAATGCATTTTTAAGACCTGTATAAAGTAATCTTAAAGGCTGTATCTGAAATATGTTATGTAAAAACATTTGGACACTAAATATGTTGTTAAAACGAAACAACATTTTTAACTCTGGCTTTAGTAATCAACTGGCAAAGTTTCACGATATAAATTAAAGGTGCAGTCAGTGATTCTGGAGAACTGTAGTAGTAGTAGGTGGAAAAAGGACATTCTTAAAGCTATACTGCGTAATTTTATCATAAAAATGACAATGTAGGTGAATATGGGAGAATTTTTAAGTTGTAAATGTAATCATGAAAGTTTTGCCAGTTGTCTTTGAAAGGCGTAGTGTTTTTGTCAAAATCACTTTTTAGTCAAAATCAGTGAATATCTCCTCATGATCCGCTACCTGTCTGTACTGTGTGTGCGCTGAAAGAAAATCCATTGTTTAATAAACAGCCTAGGCTCTGTAGACAGGCATGTTGCAAGCTTCGGTGGCCCTTTTTATTTACATGCCCGTTTACAGAGCCTAGGCTGTGTATTAAAAAATAGTATTATAAATAGTATTTTCTGCGCGCACACACACAGTACAGACAGGTAGCGGATCATGGGAAGATATTCCTCTTCTATAACTTAAAAAAAAGTGTTGTTTATATGAAAAAGTTACACACTATAGCTTTAAGAATGTCCTGGCTCTTTTCCCACCTACTACAGTGTCTTGCTTTAAAGAGACACTGTGTAACATTTTAAGTAATGTATTAGCTAAAATCAATATCCTCATTCATAAATATGTCCTCATTGGTGTAAAATCACCTCTGCCAAAAATCTGAATTATCCTCCTGAGCGGAGAATTACAAATATTAATATTACATTTTGTACATTGAGCAGGCAGGTCTTATGGAGGAATCCATGTTTTTGGAATGTCATCAGGTGCATTGTTTAGAATTTAGAATTGTCCTTGAAGGCCACTGTAGCTTCTGTTATTATTCTAAAGGGGTGGGGTTACCCAGGGAGCGTTGCATTCTAGAACTTTGTAGAACTTTCTAGATGATGTCATATTACACACTGCACCTT
Source organism: Ammodytes dubius (assembly GCA_026122265.1). Classification (NCBI taxonomy): domain Eukaryota; kingdom Metazoa; phylum Chordata; class Actinopteri; order Uranoscopiformes; family Ammodytidae; genus Ammodytes; species Ammodytes dubius. The sequence continues at coordinate 1,291,680 of CM047513.1, read as the reverse complement.
TAATGCATGGCGGGTTCGGCTTGTGATAGATAGACAGAGACAGACATCTTTTATTTAAAAATAAGTTGCACTTCAGAACAAACTAGTTTGCAAATGTCTGGTAATAACAATAAAAATACGTGTTTGTTTATTCGGAAATATTGAAGGCAAAAATAAAGAATGACTGGAGAAAAGTTTCCAAGTTCTCAGAGGATGTTTTAATGAAGTGATATCACAGGACAGCTGATGCAGGCACAGAGACAGCAAAAAGAAAGTCTGTCCTCTCTCAACAACAGAGGCATTATATTATCTCTAAACAGGGGTTGCGTTCCGAATCGCATACTTTCTACTATATAGTATGTAGAAAAAAGGTTTAGGATGTCCCGATTCTTGTGGCCATATTTAGGATGGTTAGAAGTACCCGGATGTCCTACTTCATGCGGCCAAGATTGTTAGTGTTGAAAAGTGCATCCTATTTGGGCGATTCTGACCCACAATCCAGTGCGCACGTGAAGTGACGTAACATCGACGAAGCCTCCATATGAAAACAAACGGGGATGCGACGGATATAAAAGCAAGAGGCAAGATCAAGGAGCAATGTTATGATGAAATAAGAGCGAAAAGTATGTCCCAATAGTATGCCTACTGCATCCTAACTAGATTCTTTTTATCGTCGGATGTAGTATGTAGAATAGAAAAAAGAAAGAGTATGCGATTCGGAACGCAACCTAAGTGGCAATTTATTGTTGCCATGTGTGTTCTGGGACCATCCTCTTCTTTCCGGACGTCCTCTGCTGAACCTATGCGAGAGCAGGGTCAAGCTTCCCAGCCTTGAATGTATCCAAAGCTTGACCGAGAGAAGGCCTTTGTTATTAAACAGATACACCGCCTTGCCCTCTAGGCTTATCTCATGGGAAAAACATCGTAAAGTTTTACTACAAGATTTATTGCTATTTCTACCTCCTCGTCTCCAAAGCACCACGAATGGAGTGAGAACATTTATTAAAGTCAAATGTGAAGAATATATCAATTGTTTAAATTATTATATATTGGGTAAATGCAAATTAATGAGGGGGGGGGGGCATAATATCATTAAAATTAGAGTTATTTTTCTTAACACTGGTAAGGATTTAACTCTAGCTTCAGCATCAGCATCAATATTATTTTTAGATTCATATAATCTCAGTTCTCTTCACAGCAGACCCGGGTTAGAATCCAGCCCGGGTCGTTCTCTGCATGTCATTCCCCTCTCTGTCTGTCTGTCTGTCTGTCTGTCTGTCTGTCTTTTTCACCAGCTAGAGTCGGCTATGCAGGCAGACAGACAGACAGATAGATGGAGTCATGTCTATCCCTTGAAACTGTCATTAAAAGCTTTAAAAATGCCCCAAAATGATCTTAATTTATAATTTTTTACATTAAAGATGTCCTTTTCTGTCCCCACCCACAGTGTCTCGCCTTAATGGGAGGCGGGGGTTGGCCTGTGACGAGTGGACAGTGCGGCCGCCAGTCCCTTCTTCCCGGCAGACGGAGGAAGAAATCCAAAAAGATTCCGAAAAAGTCGAAATCGCCGAAGTCGTCTCGTCTCCGGTTGTCCGTCTCGTGCCCGAGCAGATGGAGTCTCTGGCGGGCTACGTGTACAAAGCGGCTAGCGAGGGCCGCGTGCTAACGTTAGCGGCGCTGCTGCTCAACCACTCGGAAGGGGAAACGCGCTACCTGCTAAGCTACGTCACACAGCTAGCCGGGCAACGGTCCACACCGCTCATCATAGCTGCTAGGAACGGACATGATAAGGTATTTATTTAGAGGTGTGTGTGTGTGTCTGTCTGTCTGTCTGTTTATCGTCCATAGTGTACATTTAGGTTGACAGTGTTTCCCCCAGAAAATGGCTTAGTCAAGGTGGTCACTGCCCTTGGTCATGGGAGGCGCGCCGCGCCGAAAATTTTGGGGGGATTTTGCTCAAAGATGCCAATGCACAGTAAAGAAATAAACAACTGTTAATTTTAATACAAAAATACAACAGACACTGACCTTACAGTTGTGCAATTTTGTTGCTATGTCCAGACAGACACAGAGCAGCTGATAGAGAAACACTTGGAGACACGTATGCTTTTTACCGCAAATCGCGGCCTTTCGCGCAGTTATGACCATGCACAAGTACACATCGCGCTTGCTAGTACATTAATTGTGAAGCACAAAAAAAATTAATAAAAAATTAATACTTTTTTTTTTACTTGTTTTTTTGGGTGGTTGGTAGTCAAGGCGGGGGCTGCCGTTGCTAAGGCGGCTGCCTTAGCTATAAAGCGCTGGGGGAAACACTGGGTTTCTATTTGATATGTCTGTGTGTTTGTCTGTCTGTCAGTCTATCTATTTATTTATCTATTTTTTTATCGATCTATCTTTCTGTCTCTCCATCTATCTATCTCTCTATCTTTCCAGGTTGTCCGGCTGCTATTGGACCATTACAAGGTGGACACGGAGCAGACTGGCACGGTCCGCTTTGATGGGTAAGATGATCAGTGTTATCATTTTGCATAATTTATTGATTCCCGTCGCAAAATGTGTTTAATTGCACTTGCTCCAATCTTAGAATAGAAATACAATATAGATATATAGAATTTTTTTTTAAATAAATCCCCCTCCTCTGAAACTACATATGACTTATTAATCGCGTGACTCAACGAATCGATGACCAAATTCATTGCCAACGCTTTTAGTATCGATTCGTTGTTGCAGCCCTACAGTATTTAAAGAAAGTGAAACTCCTAACCTCCTGTCTCTTTTTGTGTGTGTGTTTGTGTCTGTCTGTCTGTCTCCCTCTCCCTCTCTCTCCTCCCTCCCCCTCTCTCTCCCCCTCTCTCACTCTCTGCCTGTCTGTCTGTCTGTCTCCCTCTCCCTCTCTCTCCTCCCTCCCCCTCTCTCTCCCCCCTCTCTCACTCTCTGCCTGTCTGTCTGTCTCCCTCTCCCTCTCTCTCCTCCCTCCCCCTCTCTCTCCCCCTCTCTCACTCTCTGCCTGTCTGTCTGTCTCCCTCTCCCTCTCTCTCCTCCCTCCCCCTCTCTCTCCCCCTCTCTCACTCTCTGCCTGTCTGTCTGTCTCCCTCTCCCTCTCTCTCCTCCCTCCCCCTCTCTCTCCCCCTCTCTCACTCTCTGCCTGTCTGTCTGTCTCCCTCTCCCTCTCTCTCCTCCCTCCCCCTCTCTCTCTCCCCTCTCTCACTCTCTGCCTGTCTGTCTGTCTCCCTCTCCCTCTCTCTCCTCCCTCCCCCTCTCTCTCCCCCTCTCTCACTCTCTGCCTGTCTGTCTGTCTCCCTCTCCCTCTCTCTCCTCCCTCCCCCTCTCTCTCCCCCTCTCTCACTCTCTGCCTGTCTGTCTTTCTCTGTCTGTCTGCCTGTCTCTCTCTCCCTCCTCCAGCTATGTAATCGACGGCGCCACTGCCCTGTGGTGTGCGGCGGGGGCAGGTCACTTCGAAGTCGTGCGTTTGCTGGTCTCGCACCGCGGAAACGTAAACCACACGACCATCACTAACTCCACCCCGCTCAGAGCCGCCTGTTTCGACGGCCGGCTAGACATCGTAAAATACCTCGTGGAGAACAAAGCGGACATAGGCATCACCAACAAATACAACAACACCTGTCTAATGATCGCCGCCTACAAGGGGCACGCGGACGTGGTCAGTTTTCTGTTGGAGAAAGGCGCGGACCCGAATGCAAAGGCGCATTGCGGGGCGACCGCGTTGCATTTTGCGGCCGAAGCGGGGCATCTGGAGATAGTCAAAGAGTTGGTACGATGCAATGCTGCAATGGTGGTCAACGGGCATGGAATGACACCGCTAAAGGTACGTTAATAGTTATTATTATCTGTATTTTTTTTAATCTTTTTTTTTTTTTGTGCATTTTTATGCTTTATTGATAGTGTAGAGACAGAGTTGAAATGGGGCAGAGAGGGGAGTGACATGCAGAGAACGACCGCGGGCTGGAATCGAACCCGGGTCCGCTAGAATGAACACACACTGAAAGTTCCTCGGAGCAGCTTATATTAAATTATTTTTTAAATATATTGAACCATTGAATTAAAATGTTCTATTCTTTTTTTCCAACCAATTAAATTTATTTTGAGGAGATATTCACTGATTTTGACAACAAGCGTTCTCCAGAATCACTGACTACACCTTTTTTTAAGGGCATAGCTTATAAAAACTAATTTATTTTTCTTTTTCTTTCTTCCCCAGGTGGCGGCGGAGAGCTGCAAAGCGGACGTGGTGGAGTTGCTCTTGGCGCACGCCGACTGCGACGCGCTGAGCCGGATCGAGGCGCTCGAGCTGCTCGGCGCGTCTTTCGCCAACGACCGCGAAAACTACGACATCCAACGCACCTACCACTACCTCCACGCCGCCATGACCCAGAGGCATTCCAACCCTAACGATGTCATAAGGAAGCCTTTACTGCCGCCCATAGAGGCTTACGGCGGGCGGCGAGAATGCAAAACGCCGCGAGAGCTCGAGGCCATTCGCGTGGACAGAGACGCTTTGCACATGGAAGGGCTCATGATAAGGGAAAGGATTTTGGGGTCGGACAATATGGACGTCTCGCATCCGATCATATACAGAGGGGCAGTGTACGCGGATAACATGGAGTTCGAGCAGTGCATCAAGCTGTGGTTGCACGCGCTGCACTTGAGGCAGAAGGGGAACAGAAACACGCATAAAGACCTGCTGAGGTTCGCTCAGGTTTTCTCCCAGATGGTTCATCTGAAGGAGCCCGTGATCGCAGCCTCCGTCGAACAGGTGGGTTTATTGTTTTGATTATTTAGATTTTTTTTTAATAGTTTTTTAAAAGGTGCTACGAGGAACTTTTTAAATATTTCTGAAACAGTCTTTATCTTCTATCTTATTTTATTGTTCCCGTGTGTGTGTGTGTTGTGTGTGTGTGTGTGTGTGTGTGTGTGTGTGTGTGTGTGTGTGTGTGTGTGTGGTGCGCGTGCGTGTGTGTCTGTGTCTGTCTCATTTTCAGTGATGTTGATTCAAGTAGTTTTTTAAAGGTGCTACAAGGAACTTTTAAAATATTTCTGAAACAAGTATTGTTTTTTTTCCTCTGATGATCATAAATTACATGTAACAGCAAAACGAGACCATCAGTGCAAAGAATGCTATTTTTATATAGTTTTTCTTAATGCCTTTGTCATGGGTATACGCTCACCCAGGAACAACAGCTGGCGTGGTAAAAACACTACCGCTTTAGTCCAAAGGGGGCGCTAGAATTAACACAAACTGAAAGTTCCTCGGAGCATATTTAGGTATTTTTCTTTTTTTTTGTGTTATATTATTGTTTATTATATACGTTTTCATTGATTGATTTCAGCTTATTTAAATGTTTTGAATGATCTCATTTTATTTTGAAGGGAGGTTGATAATTGGTAATTCATTTTTACTCTATAAAAATATTTCTGGTTCTCTAATTTATTTCCAAAAGTGATCTCCCTTCTTATCTTATTTTATACATACATACATCTTCAACCGCTTATCCGCAATCGGGTCGCGGGGGCAGCAGCTTGAGCAGGGAACCCCAAACTTCTCCATCTTATTTTATTTTTTAATTAATTATCTCATTTTATTTTGACAGGTCTTGAGCTGCAGTGTGGTTGAAATCGAGCGCAGTATGGCCCGGGTGGAGACAGCGGTGGAATCGGAGCTCCCGCAGGCGTCGGAAAACTACGAATCAAACGTTTTCACCTTCCTGTACCTGGCCTGTATCAGCACTAAGACCGTGTGCAGCGATCTGGAGCGGGCGGTGATAAACAAACACATTTATGACCTCATAAGGTAATATACTTCTTCCTACTAGGGCTGGCCCGAATACCATTTTTCAGGCTTCGAATATTCGTTGGTTTTTCCGAGCAAATATTCGAATATTCGTTCCAGAAAAACACACCATCAAAAAATACATAAAAAAAAATTAAAAAGATTTTTTTTTTTTTTTTTTTTTTTTTAATCCCTATATACTCCCTGGAACCGATTTTGACAGTATCTGCATATTTTCTTGAAGATTTAGGCGCTCGGAGGTGAAGTAATGGATGCGCTATGACACTTAGTGATGTAATATCCTCCTAAATGAGCAATACTACTACTACTACTACAATATTACTAACTTTTATATCCAAATATAAAATTATTTGATGACATTATATTGCAGTACTAGCTTCTTGCAAAAAAAAATGTTGAAAAAAAAAAAAAAAATTATCAGCACTAAGACAGTGTGCAGCGATTTGGAGCGGGCGGTGATAAACAAACACATTTATGACCTCATAAGGTAATATTATATTATATTAATTTAAATATGTCCTCATTGGTGTAAAATCAGGTAATATACTTCTTCCTACTGTATAAAGCACACCTGTAGCTGCTTCAGTCTAAGCTCACCGTGATCTAGTACATTTATCTATTGCTATGCTGTATGTTACTGCTGTTTGTCTAACTTCTGTTGCTATGTTGAATATGTTATTGTTGTCTATGTGTGATTTTACTGGCTATAGTACAGTGTTGTCTTGTTCTCTCCCTCTCCCCTTTCCCCCCAGGAGGTCATTCACCTCCTACCAGGCCATTGCTTAAATAAGACATTGTTTCTTAGCAATTTTTGCCTGTTTAAATAAAGGTTGATGATGACTCCTTTTCAGGCATATCAATTCAATGTTATTTGTTTATTTTTCTTTATTTAAAGGGACACTGTGTAACATTTTAAGTAATTCATTAGCTAAAATCAATATCTTCATTCATAAATATGTCCTCCATTGGTATAAAATCACCTCTGCCAATAATCTGAATTATCCTCCTGAGCGGAGAATTACAAATGTTAATATTACATTTTGTACATTGAGCAGGCAAGTCTTATGGAGGCATCCATGTTTTTGGAATGTCATCAGGTGCATTGTTTAGAATTTTTAGAATTGTTCTTGTTCTTGAAGGCCACTGTAGCTTCTGTTATTATTCAAAAGAGGTGGGGTTACCCAGGGAGCGTTGCATTCTAGAACTTTCTTGATGATGTCATATTACACACTGCACCTTTTTTATAAAAAAAAAATAAAAAAAAGTTAAATAATTCGAACATAATTTTTTGTATTTTTATGCTTTTCATTTTGTTTTGTAATTTTGATGTCTGAAATAATATAATATAATATAATATAATTGAATGGAATGTAATGTAATGTAATGTAATGTAATGTAATTGCAGGTTGGACCCGCGGAGCCGAGAGGGACAGTCTCTGCTACACCTGGCTATCAGCTCCAACACACCTGTAGACGACTTCCACACCAACGACGTCTGCAGCTTCCCCAGTGCACAGGTAAGAGAGGTGGGGGGGGGGGGTTAGTTTATATTGTAGCAAGGGGGGGTTAGTTTATGTTTAGGACAGTGGGCTGACAAAACAAGTACTTATTTTTATTTATTAATTACTTTTTTTTACTTTTTTCAAAACTTTTTTTTTTTTTACTAACTTTTAACCTTTTTTTACTTTTTTTTTTTTTTTACTTTTTTTTTAAAGCAAGTGTTAGGTTTAAGTTTGGTGTTTTTTTTATATATATATATATATAAATAAACAACATTACACATATAAATAAAAACAAACAAACACTTGCTCCATCACAACACACCAAAAAGAAAACTGAAATAAAACAAAAGAAAAATTACA
>CM047513.1:1276527-1279027 GCA_026122265.1 Ammodytes dubius | reverse complement strand
AATATACATACAGCTCTGGAAGAAAATGAAGAGAACACTCCAAATGTTCAGTGTCTCTCGTTTTACTATTTATAGGCATATGTTTGAGTAGAATGAACATTTTGGTTTTATAATATAAACTACTGACAACATTTCTACCAAATTCCAAAAAAAAAATTGTCATTGAAGAGAATTTCCATGAAGTAATGTAGAGATGAAGATTGAAGAACAATCCAGACTGGTCTCTTCATTATTTACAGAGCTATAGATAGATAGATAGATAGATAAATAGATGGATAGATAGATAAATAGATGGATAGATAGATAAATAGATGGATAGATAGATAGATAGATAGATAGATAGATAGATAGATGGATAGATAGATGGATGGATAGATAGATGGATAGATAGATAGATGGATAGATAGATAGAAGGATAGATAGATAGATAGATAGATAGATAGATAGATAGATAGATAGACAGACAGATAGATCGATAGATAGCTGTATATTTACATTAAATCGTAATGTTTTGTCCACAAGATGGCAGTATATGCACGTCTCTGTTATGTGGTGATTACAGCTCACAAACACACACACACAAACACACACAGGCACACACACACACAAACACACAGGCACACACACACACAGGCACACACACACACAAACACACACAGGCACACACACAGGCACACACACACACACACACAGAATCCATTTTTGAAATGCGTTTTTTATAATCTTGCATTCAAAAAATGGCCAGACTGTTTTCAAGGGAAACCTGTTCCCATTCCCACGTTCACCCATTCACACACACACACACACACCCATTCATACACATTCACACACATTCACACACAGACACACACACACACATTCATTCACACACCGATAGCAGCAGCAGCAGCTACCATGCAGGGTGCAAGCTAACTATCAGGAGACATTTAGGGTTTAGTGTCTCTTTGCCCAGGGACACTTGGACATGTGGCGGGGAGACGGGGGATCCAACCACCGACCCTGTAACCCAGTGGACGACCGCCCTACACACTTCACCACAGCCGCCCCACCATTGTATTGTGTGTGTGTGTTGTGTGTGTGTGTGTGTGTGTGTGTGTGTGTGTGTGTCAGCCCACCCCATTGTATTATGTCATGCTCTGATGACATAATACAATAATAAATACTGACATTTATTTGTGTGCTCAAAAACAATAAAAAACTAGAGAATAATTTGAAGTCCTCAACTAATTAGACATTAGATGTATAGATAGACAGACAGACACACGGACAGACAGACACACAGACAGACACAGACACACACACACACACACAGACAGACACACACACACACAGATAGACACAGACACACAGACAGACAGACACACAGACAGACACACAGACAGACAGACACACAGACACACAGACACACAGACACACAGACAGACAGACAGACAGACAGACATTATAGTATTTCAGTTTGACTCGACATTCAATTCTGATTATAAATGAAAAAAACAAGTCCAGGAATTTAAAATGTTTTCATCTGCTAATAGTTTTTTTTTAATCAATCCAGAGATTCCAGACACAATGAGAACAGTGTGTGTGTGTGTGACTGTGTGTGTGTGTGACTGTGTGTGTGTGTGTGTGACTGTGTGTGTGTGTGTGTGTGTGTGTGTGTGTGTGTGTGTGACTGTGTGTGTGACTGTGTGTGTGTGTGTGTGTGTGTGTGTGTGTGTGTGTGTGTGTGGTGTGTGTGTGTCTGTAACTTTGTGTGTGACTGTCTGTCTGTCTGTGTGTGTCTGTGTTTGTGTGACTGTGTGTGTGTGTGTGTGTGTGTGTGTGTGACTGTCTGTGTGTCTGTGACTGTGTGTGTGTGTTTGTATCTGTGTGTGACTGTGTGTGTGTGTGTGTGTGTGTGTGTGTGTGTGTGTGTGTGTGTGTGTGTGTGTAAATAGCTCTTATACAATGAGAACAATAGGAAAATGAGGAGTCGATGTTATTAAATCCAGAGTGAAACCTCAGAGACAGAGACCAAAATGCTCCGAGATAATTTCCACACCACAAAAATAACTTTATTATTTCCTTACCTCTTAATTATCTCTTCTCTCTCTCTCTCTCTCTTCCTCTCTCCTCTCTCTCTCTCTCTCTCTCTCTCTCTCTCTCTCTCTCTCTCTCTCTCTTCTTCTCTTCTCTCATCTCTCTCTCTCTCTCCTCTCTCTACCTCTCTTGTGTTGTGTGTGTGTGTTAGTCCAGTCTCTTAATTTTGTCCTAAAAAACAAAGTTAGAAATGTTGAAACCGAGAAATACTAAAGATTTATTTTCTCCATGATCTCATATCCACACACACACACACACACACATGATCTTATCCATTCATCCTTTGGTTGATTTGAGACTAAATTGAGACACTGCAGGTTTAGTTACATTTTTTTTGGGCAGATTAACAAGATTAAACTAGCAAAAAGATGCACATAGACACACACACACACACACACACACACACACACACACACACACACAC
>CM047513.1:1264027-1266527 GCA_026122265.1 Ammodytes dubius | reverse complement strand
ACACACACACACACACACACACACACACACACACACACACACACACACACACACACACACACACACACACACACACACACACACACACACACACACTCACACACACACACACACACACACACTTGCCTTCTCTCTCTCTCTCACACACACACACACACACACACTCACACACTTGCCTTCTCTCTCACACACACACACACACACACACACACACACACACACACACACACACACACACACACACACACACACACACACACACACACACTCACACACACACACACACACACACTTGCCTTCTCTCTCTCTCTCACACACACACACACACACACACACACACTCACACACTTGCCTTCTCTCTCACACACACACACACACACACACACACACACACACACACACTCACAGACAGAGACACACACAAATGTCTGAAAAAATTCTAGGATTAATTTTATTTTCTCTAGTTATATAAAACGTTTTTTAAGCGTCAGACAAATGTTTTGATACTGTTGGGTTACAAAAGCCAAACCCTTGTGTGTGTGTGTGTGTGTGTGTGTGTGTGTGTGTGTGTGTGTGTGTGTGTGTGTTGTGTGTGTGTGTGTGTGTGTGTGTGGTGTGTGTGTGTGTGTGTGTGTGTGTGTGTGTGTGTGTGTGTGTGTGTGTGTGTGTGTGTGTGTGTGTGTGTGTGTGTGTGTGGAGAGAGAGAGAGAGAGAGAGAGAGCGAAAGCGAGTGTAAGTGTATGTGTGTGTGTGTGTGTTCAATAAATTAATCACTAACATATTTGACCTGATTTGATATTTTCCCCAAACTGCTGCTTCTTGGAACATCTGTGAGAAGATAGTTTATGTTTTTCTTAATGCCATAACATGTCTTCTTTCATACTTTATCTCTCTCTCCCTCTCTCTCTCCTCTCTCTCTCTCTCTCCCTCTCTTCCATAACATGTCTTCTTTCATACTTTATCTCTCTCTCCCTCTCTCTCTCTCCCTCTCTCTCTCTCTCCCTCTCTTCCATAACATGTCTTCTTTCATACTAGTATAAATCAAAAGGTCCAACATGTACATTCAGGTGTTTATTTGACTAAACCTCGTCTGTTTGCATCTGTATATTTCTCCTATACGACCATCTTTAACGGACATTATCTCAACATCATTCTTTTCTTTTTCAATACTCTGAACCAAAATTCTCAACTTCTAAAGCCCTTACATCAACTAAACTTTCCATAATCATTCTCAGCACTATTCTGAAGGTTATTACCTTCGGGGCGACTGTGGCTCAGGTGGTTAAGCGGGTTGGCCAATAATCCAAGGGTTGGAGGTTCGATCCCCGCCCTGCCACTTGTGTCATGGTTGTTGTGTCCTTGGGCAAGACACTTCACCCACCTTGCCTGGTGTGAATGTGTATGATTGTTGTATGTTTGAGGTGGTGGTCGGAGGGGCCGTAGGTGCTGAATGACTGTGTGTGAATGAATGGAACCTGGAACCCTGTAAAGCATCTTTGAGTGCCTTGAAAAGTGCTATATAAATCCAATCCATTATTATTATTACAGAAGGATTTGTTCACGTGTTTAACGGAATGAGAGATATGTGAAATCAAATATGTTGATTGTGTAATGTGCAGCCACAATTCTTAAAACTTTCCACGACAAATTTGAGTGTTTTCACCGCACACAGAAAGGAAAAATATCACACACACGCACACTGTAAAAGATGATCAATTTTTTTAAACCAAGTTTCATAATATTTTTTTTTTTTTTTTTTTTTTTTTTTAAGATTTTTTTTTGACATTTTTATGCTTTATTGATAGTGTAGAGACAGAGTTGAAATGGGGCAGAGAGGGGAGTGACATGCAGAGAACGACCGTGGGCTGGAATCGAACCCGGGTCTGCTGCTGGCCGAGGCCCATGGGGGGGGGGGGGGGGACGCCCTACCAACTGAGCTAAGGGCGCCCCAAATAATTTTTTTTTTCAATCAGATTCATGTGAAAGCTTATTGAGACATCCAACTTGGATATCATGTTTGTATATATAACTGGACGTCATTGTAAATGAGGGTCACCCCTCAATTGGTCTCTCGAGGATAAATAAAAGTTAAATGAAAAAAATTAAATATATTGGTTTTTACTATTTTAGACCAGGTTACAGAAACTTTGAATGCACACACACACACACACACACACACACACACACACACACACACACACACACACACACACACACACACACACACACACACACACACAAAGACAGACAGACAGACAGTACATTTTTGTTATTTTTGTTTAAATAACATTGTTCGGGGCAACGCAGATCAAGGGCCTATATTGAGATGAGCCATTAAAAACAAAACAAAGAATTAAAAAGAGAGAAGTAGCTTTGGGATAAGGGATTATTAAAAAAAAATGGAATGCTGATTGACTGGATTTTTTAAACCTGTATATTTTTGTTTCTGCTTTTTGGTATTTCTGTGTCTCCAAATGATTCCAGAAAATAGCTCACATAG
>CM047513.1:1241527-1259027 GCA_026122265.1 Ammodytes dubius | reverse complement strand
TTCATTTGAAAACTTGTGCTGGAGCTTGTTGTTAGGATACGTAATATTGTAAATGTCCTGTAGGTTGAATCAGACGGTATAAAACCGAAAGTATCTCCCAAAAGATTAATCGAGTAAACGTAAGCGGACGCTATACCATCAACGAGTGAGCTCGTTTGGCTTTAAAGGTAGCTGTAAGACTAGCTTTAAAGATCATTTCACAGATAATTTGCGTTATGCAGGATTATCTTTTAAAGCATCAAAGTTACTTTCTTTCTTTACTTTAAACATGTGAAATCTTGGGTGAAAGTTCTTATTCACTCGTTCATCAATAGTGTATAATTGAGATGGCAAATCAGCACAATAGAGGTCCAGCAGAGGATGCTATTTTGTTTGCAGACCTATTTCTGGCTCAGGGTAATGCAAGTACCTTTGGATAGACATTATTCTGCAAATACAAATTAGAAAAAATACCACTGTCCAATAGTTGCCGTTGTGCTTACGTGCAATGCTCACTTTCTGTCATGAAAGGCAAAGCACATTTTAGATCAACCATACATTTCCTATTCGATGGGGATGAGAGAGAATTAAGGAATTCCACTGCTGAAAAGAAAAAGCAGAAGTGGGTAATCGCAAAAATGTTCTTCAGCTACATGTTGGTCTATGTTTTCTCTGGATAAATCACATTTAAAGGGGTTAATATGTTCATCAATATACATTTATTTACATAAAATAACTTTCAGCTAGCTAGCTAATTTGCCAGCCAGTATTTTATATTGTATTTTGATAATCTCTTGTGTATCTATCCTACATTAGTTCTTTCTGTAGCTGCCAGTGAGGACCTGAATCCTTGTGAACCGTCTGATGAGGGCAGCTCCCAGGCTCTGGAACAGCCTCCCCCAACATATCCGTGACTCTGAGTCCCTCACCATCTTCCAGTCCAAACTCAAGACCCATCTCTTCTCCTCTGCCTACCCCTAGTTCACCCACCAACCCAACTCTACATTTTATTTGTGTTTGTTTATTGTTTTGTTTTTGTAAAGCGCTCTGAGTGAGACAAGAGCGCTATATAAATAAAATGTATTATATTATTATTATTATTATGAGGTACCCACGGTGATGACCCAAGCAAGGCTCTACCACTTGGACTGCTTGTCGTCCTCCAGAGAGGTTCCAAAGAGGAACTGCAGACCTGTCTGACTGTGCAGCTTCAACCTGCACCCCACACAGTCTGCTGGCAGGGCAACTATTTAGCATAAATGGTATGTATGTTTTAACTTTCATATTTTTGTTTTTCAGTTGTGTCACAAGCTTATTAAGTTTGACTGTTTCTTGAACAGGAGCATCTGGGCTGAAATTCAGTTTTCTGCTTGCATTAAGGTCCGAGGAGTCATATTTTAAAGGCACCATTATACGCAAGGATGCAGACGTGCCCTCGTTTGTTCAGGAGATCTAGAGTAAAGTGAAAAATGTAAGTAAAGTATTCCAGTTTATAGTCCGGCTGTGAATGCTGTAGTCTTGCAATCTTATCTAAATACATTTTGCATACACACTACAAGAAGAGGTAGCTGTGGTGCCAGCCAAAGATCTGCAGCCAGGGAAAATGCACGGAGAGCAGGTCAACTTGATGAAGAGGTTCATGAGGTAGCTGTCTGCAGCATGGGGTGCCACTGAACAGGAGATATTAAGACAACCCCTGTTCCTGCAGAAGGAGATTCAGGCAGCCCACAAGCAAAAAATGTTTGTGCACTGACTGACATTTGTGTTTGACAAGAGTTCTACCCCTTCCTTCAAAAGGTTGCATTGCTGGAACTGAGCCCTCTCCATCAAATGAGCCTGTTCCTGCATAGGCCTATTCATCCAAGTGTGAGATATTGACTTTTTATCATTAACATTGTAAACACATTTTATTATTGATAATGACAATACACACATTTGTGATCGGTGCATCCCAACATATAACTTTGTTTCACACATATTAAATTGTCTTGACTAGAAAGAATATGGAGGGGGCCGGCACGACTGCAGGGGAAGAGGAGGAATTGGTCAACTGTTTACATGATCAAATCAGGTATGTAATTCTCCTTTATTACTTTAGTCTTGCATGCCCATTTTCTATATGCAAATACATACAATTGACTGAACTACCTAAGCCACTGAGGTCCATTTTATATATATTTTTTTTTTTTATCGGGGTGACATGCTGACTTCATGTCATTGGTTATACAGGCACAAGCACGACAGTCTTAACCTAGAATTGACCAACAGTCATGTCAAAGTACTAATAATATTATCACATGATTACCTACACACACAAACCCTGCAATTGTTTGTTTGTTGTTTTCACTATAGGCTGTTCTAAGGCTGAGGCAGATTCCCAGAGGCTGAAGGGCTGGAGAACATGGTGCAGCTGTGGGTTGATGACGTCAGACAGTGGGTAACTGATGGTACATTATATTGCCATAGTTCCAAATAATATTTATTTAACTGCATTGTGTAATATGCAGTGTTGAACGTGTTGCTGTAATCCATTACTGTCTGTCCTGTAACACATTATGTTTCCAATGGAAATGTCATGTATAGGATATTTCAGCCAAAGCCACTGTCCCAAAATGCTTAATCAGCATCTCTAGACAAAGCTATCAGATGGATTTGTGGTCTCATTCTGAAAGGTGTCAATGAAGAATTTTAAGTATTGGTAATGGAAAATTTGGATTTCAAATTTGTGTTCACAACTTCAGTTTGCTTCCACACAACTGAAGCAAAGCCGCAAAGTTAACAGTTTAGTAGTAGTTATCGGAAAAGTATGCTGACCATCACTTCACAGTGGCTATATATTGAATGTTTTTTGTCTCCCCAACTGCAGTTGCGTTGACCAACACAGCCTTCAGCGGTCAATAGAGCAGATGTGTCTGGGTGTTTATCAAAAAAGCAAGCCTCTATAATCGCACTAGTGGGTTACTGACTCACCTATTTATATGTATTGACATGATCTGCCAATCTCTTATCTGGAATTCTTTCGGGACATGCAGCACAGGGCCCAAGCCTTTTTTGAACCTGGGCCATTATGGTACTACACTGACTCACCGGCCACTTTATTAGGTACAGCGGTTCATTTTCTTGTTAACACATATAACTAATCAGCCAATCACATGTCAGCAACTCAATGCATTTAGGCATGTAGACCTGGACGGGACAACTTATTGAGGTTGAAACCGAGCAACATAATGGGGAAGAAAGGGGTTTTAAGTGACTTTGAACATGGCAATGTTGAGGGTGCCAGGAGGGCTGGTATGAGTATCTCAGAAACTGCTGATCTACTGGGATCCGTCCAAACCATCTCTAGGGTTTACAAAGAATGGTCCGAAAAAGAAAAAATATCCAGTGAGCGAAATTTGTGCGGATGTAAAATGCCTTGTTGAAGTCAGAGGTCAGTGGAGGATGGGCAGACTGGTTCAAGATGATAGAAAGGCAACAGTAACTCAAGTAACCCCTCGTTACAACCAGGGTATGCAGAGTACCATCTCTGAACGCAAAACACGACCAACCTTGAAGCAGATGGGCTACAGCAACAGAAGACCCCACCTGGTGCCACTCCTGTCAGCTAAAAACAGGAAAATGAGGCTACAATTCTCACAGGATCACCAATATTGGACAATAGAAGATTGAAAAATCATGCCTGGTCTGATGAGTCTCGATTTTCAGTTGCGACATTCAGATGGCAGGTTCAGAATTTGGCTTAAACAACATGAAAGTATGGATCCATCCTGCCGTGCACCATCAACCACGCCATGTTCAAAGACACCTAAACCCTTTCTTCCCCATTCTGATGCTCTGTTTGACTTCAGTACATTGTCTTGACCACGTCTAAATGCATAAATGCATTACATTGCTGCCATGTGATTGGCTGATTAGCTTTTTGTTTTTATAAGCCATTGAACAGATGTACCTAATAAAGTGGCCGGTGTGTGTATATGGTATTCACCTTAACCAGTGAACCACCTGGATTTAATGTTTTATGTCTCTTTTGTAACTATAGACAGCAACCAGACCCAACAGTTGTATCGAGAAAAAAAAGAGAATCTATTTTGACGCAATCAAGCGATACAATGAGCAGGTGACGGGAGGAGTGCATAAACGAGGGAATGCTGGAAAGACAACTGTCTGTGGTGGAACATGCAACTGAGGAAGACCTTCCTTTATGGCCAGCCATGGAAAGTGCACAGCAGTGGTAAGGAACAACTTCTGTAAGAGAGAGGGATTAAAGATATACATAGATAATGAGTTGATAGGCATATGTGCTGTACAATTCTTCTTGTGGATTTTATATTGCAGCTTCTAGGTTCAAATATATGCTTGGCCAGTGGGAGTATGCTAGTATTTAGAATATAGGTCAAATGTGTTGACTGTCTCATTTGTATGACTTCAGATTCCACAAGCATCCTCACTAAGAAGAAATTCGTCCATGAAAATAGATCTGCAAATCAAGCTATCTCAGAGGGCTAGCTGTTGGCATCGGAAAGCTGATCATAAAAATGCCAGGAGGGAACAACCACGGTAAGAACATGGTGACGACACAATAGAGGCGTTCTAAGGGTGAATTCACACCTGCCGTGTTTAGTTCACCTGAAACAAACTCAGGTGCACTTCCGCCTTCGGTGTGCATCTTTCAGGCAGGTGTGAATACAGCAATTGCGCTAGGGGGCGGACCAAACAAGCACCCCGACACCTAGCTGAAGCGGTATGCTAACAAAGCACTCTGCTGCAGTTTATTTGTGGTGTGAATTCGTCCGGACTCGATCTGACCCAAATGCAGAAAGCACTGTGCCTTTTCATTCTTTTAATAAATCGCCATCAGCTTTACATTATTGGAAAGTGTTGTTGTCGCCATTGTTGTTAGACTGGGAGCCCTAAGCCAATATATTACATTTGAGAGAGATGACGCGTAACAATGCTGACAAGTTCAGCAATCAGATGAAGATGAAGACCATGTTTTTATTTTGCTTCCCATGTTAACGGGTTATATGCGCAGATATAATCCGTGTCAGTTTGGTGCGGCTAAGCGGTGTGTCTTCTCCCGAGCCCAGCGGCCAGCAGCAAAAAAATATTATGTTTCACATTGTAGGCTACAAGCCACTAAACGTGACATTGTCATACATATTTAAACGATATGAACCCACAATAATTTGATGTTTTTATTTTTATTTATAGTTTTATTTATTTAACCCATCATACTGTAGAACAGGCAGTAGTGACGCCCCCCCCTCTTTCTCTCTCTCTCTCACTCTCTCTCAAACAACGCAAACGACTAGTAGTTTATAGCCTACATATGTTAATGACGCACAGTTCTTATTTGCTGATGGCACCAAATCACTATAAACCCGATAGCAGTAGGCCTATGACATATATCAATGATTTTTTAGACTTTGGCAGTTTTCACTTTATGCTTCCTGCTTTTCCCCGCCCAAGAATGTCTGTCCAATGAATGAATGACCTCAGCACACTTGTGCTTTTGCTTCGTAATTCTGGTGCATTTGTAAAAGAAGAAGTGTGTAAGTGAACCACACCAAACAAAAAATAAAATTCTATTTGTTCTGGACCAAAGCAAGTGAATTAGCGGACTTTCCCAGTGTGAATACACCCTAATGCTCATTGGAGATGAAACTTAGGGAGGGATCTTACTTTGGTCCGACAAGAATGACTGTGTTCCAAATGTCAAGTCTCCTTTTCATTTTGTATTTCCTCCTACGCAGTTTAACTGATGAGGGACGTTGCTGGCTACGGTATCTTCTCCAGGAAAAGCTTGTCGATGTGGAGACGAATTTCCAAGTCGTTGACTCAACATACAATATTGCCTGGCTAAAGGACCTCTGTTCCCTGAAGACATGTCTGAGGAGCTTACAGAGGAGCATAAAGGACTTGAATACATGAAAGTGATTATGAAGAATGGTCTGATTTCAATAAACTAGTCTCCAACACACACCTTGTCTTATTTGTGAGGAGTAGCAAATAGCTTAATTTTGAGGGGATTTATGAGTGAATTTCTCTTATTATACAAACCGTTATTTTTACAGGGAAAGATCGAACATAGCAAGCTCTCTTTTGCAATGATGCCCTGATAGCGACATATATGATTTACTTGGTACTGTATGGGTCCAAGTTGTCTATGTTAAGACTGTGTATTGTGTTATTTCTGCAGACATGCTTTCTGCGATTTGCATGCTAGGCCTTGATTTTTCTGCTGTACTACATGCATCACTCTTACTGTATTCTAAAAGTCCGTTTTGAATGACTCTATCCCTGAGACGTATGGATATTGTAGTTACATGAAAGACCCTAACACTGAATAAATATAATTTGTGCTGACTTATGTTATATTGATATGATTGAATGTCTTTGTGTGACCTGTTTAAAATGGACATTCAAATTGCTGTGATATCTATATTGAATGCTAAATGAAAAGCCTATGAGAATCAGTTTGAAAGGCTATGCAGGTTTTTAATTATGTTTATGATCTTAGTAAGGAGGAGTTATACTGGAAGTGAGACAACTATGATGCGAATGCCTTCTCATTTATCCATTTTATGAATGAGAATTTTCAAGAATCCTACAAAGATCAGTTTAAGATATGAGTGCCATGCAACCCAAGAAAAAAACACTTTACTGAAAAGAAACACAGTTGTCTTTGTACATTCTCACATGGCTGCTACTTCACAACAACTTCTTCCACAACTGCTACTTCCCCCGATGTAAGCATATTTACGTGCTTGGCTAACCAGGCTTAAGTGTGTAGGTGGGCAAACTTAATTCAAATCTATTTTGTGTTACATTACATGTTGTTGGATAACCTTAACTCTAATCTTAAAATAATGTGTACTATAATTGCATTGGATAGAAACTCAATACGTTTGAATAAAATCTGAATTGTCACGTTAATATCCAATTCGTAGATCTAAAAGTGTGACGTTGGGACTTTGGACATCTTGGGGTGCGTTCACGAGCCAACTATGCCACTGCTACGTGGACCTATTAGCACTGCTAGCTTCCTTCAACTAAAATGTCCCCACCAAATTGACTTGTGCACTGAACTGCGCCGTTTTTTTAAAACCAAGTCATATTATAGCCTACGTAATCAATTAAAAACTCTACTTTATAGAAGAGGAAAATCGATCGAGGTGCAACACCCGCACGGTTTGTTTATAAACGTAGCTAAATCCGTTGCGTCATTGAACGCAACCCGTTCTTTCAGACGAAACACGTCTAAAAACACTGATAAATGCATTTATTTAAATTTTTACAACATATGTTTCCCCATAATATGAAAACATTTGTAAAAGTTATACTTTCTCTGTTGACATATGGACGGATAGTTGTTTTATAAGCCGTAATGTCACAACCCTAACGCTAACCCTAACCCTAACCCGGAAATACATAACTAAAAACTACAAACGTAAGAAATTGCAATACACTGTACTCTGCGGCGCAATATTTTTTGTAGTTCTAATGTGATTTCCCTATTTCGTGAAACTGTGACCAGAAACCTTGAAGCTTAATTATATGTTCAAGGGAGTTGGAAGCACAAATATTTGGTCAGATTTAATTTTTACCATTTTTAAGAGGGTGAAATTATGTTTTTTCTTGGTTTTGACCCTTCTCAGTGGCGCCCCCTATTGGTTTGACTAAGTGCATGAAAGAAGAGGTCAAGACCTTTGCAAAATAGTTCCCCCTTGTCTGTATCACATTTCGTTGCTGGTCTGTAAGCCTTCAAAAGTAGTTCAAGTTCAAGGTTCAAAGGGCAACCCTGTGGGGTAGGCACCGCCCACAAAGTTCACAGTGGCATATTCATACTCCACTGATAAAGACCTTTCCAACGATGTCTTCATTGTCATCCTACGAAACGAGGATAATTTTCATCTGGCGTCATGCGGACGTCCTTGCATGTGTACTTTTGGAGAGTCTGTTAGTGCCTAGATGGATTAAATTAGTCAAAAATTATTTAAGGGGTATTTATTGATTAAATTTGTTCAAGATATTAATGGTTAGCTTATCCACTGTCATAGTTTTCAATTTGGACCAGTTTAGACCCAAAATTCCCTGCAAACCACATAATGTTTCATATAAATATTTTCCCATTCGATTAATATGGCCATTTCTATCAACTGTGTCCCCTTCCCCAATGCTTCCAGGAAGGTCCTAGATGATTCAAGATGATATTATATAGTAATGACAATGTATGTCTGTGTGCAGTTACATTTGTACACACAGTTTTTTTTAATTGGCCTTTGCAAAATGTGCTTTTTTTTTTAAAAGGGCCTGTTCCGTAAAGTAACACACAGTGCATGGCGAGGGAGATATACTTCACTGGTCAATGAATGGTTTATATATAACCTGTCTGGAGTTTACATGATTCACTCTGTTAACCTTCCATTTCTTGTTGTATTTGAATGAAAAAGCTCAATTACATATCAATTTGTAAACCACTTTGTAGTCAATGAACAGGACAAACAGTAATAGGCCTACGTCCAAAATACATGAAATATGGTATGTGATTGGCTATGCATATGAACGACTCTCTAAAGTAGCCCATAGTCTGTTATGTTTTGTTTTCATAAATACAGCGTTGTTATACACTAGTTACATATATATTTTCAACTTATTTTATCTGACTTCATGTTTTGTCTTTACCCATGTTTTTTTAGTAAGTAATTCTGCTCTGTGGATTGGGGCGGGAGGTGATATGGCTGTTTTGTTCTCTTCTTTTTACATGAAGCACTGTCTTACCTTTCTGTGTATGCATAGTGCTATTTACAGTAATTGAAGTAATTTGATTTGATATATTTATACTGCCTGTCCAGACAAATTCACATTTGCCTTTATATGCACAGCCATCCTTGATAAACACTATTTAAGATTATACTGATATACACTGTATGTATGCCAGGGTTAGAAAATAATTTAAATACAAAATACCATGGTTACTATATACAGAAATAAGCTAATAATTAAAAAAAAAAGCTATAGAGAATGTTGACATGGTCTTTAATAAGACTATTCTTTAAATACATTTTTATCTCAAGTGTTTAAAAAAACGAAGTAGAATATTTGAAAATCTGTGTTTAATATATTTTACAACAAAGTACAACCTTCAACATAAATGTGAACATGTAACAAAAACAAAACACTGTAAGACTTGATACAATCATAACATGTGCAAAGTATAGAGTAAAATTCATCCTTCCCATCCCTGCAATCATGCCTAAAATCTGCCGTTTGTACTTAAACTTCAAATGACAGGAAAGATACAATATAACCATGTATATTTCCACTATGGTAAAGAAGAGATTAGTAGCTACAGAGCATCCACAGAGGAGGACAATGGTAAAATGGAGCTGAGCTGAAGTTCTTAATTTGGGGGTAGCTAAAATCCTGTACACTATTCTTATTATATTTAATCCGATTGGCAAATACCACAAAATATGTTTTTACTGCCTGTCAAATAACAGTGGGAATTTTCACTGGGAAAGGGGCATGACGTGAGGGAAGTACACTACAACTAAAAATACTAGCAACCAAACAGACACAACACAAATGATAAAACAATCAAAATCCTAAACTGGGCGTTATGATGAATATTAGCCTTTAACAAGTGTCTCCATCTGCCGCCCACTCCAACGGCCATTCTTTTCCACTGCAACACAAAAAAGGAGACATACATTAAGATGTTATATTTGACCTGTAAACACATCACATTCACAACACATATTAAAGGCGCTTCACACCAGCTGTGTTTGGTTCGATCAAAACAAACTTGGTTGATCTCCTCCTTTGGTGCGGTTCATCTGTGCAGATAAGAACACACACACGGCACCAAAAGCGGACATGGAAGCTTCGAAACTAACCGATTGTACCGAGTCCGACCAAACGGCAGGACGGTTTTTCACCAACTGATTTGGACTGATTTTGAACTAAACCCGTTTTTAAAAATAAAACAATTCTCACATCTGGTGCGAACCAAGGAAGCGGACTATGACAGGTAAGCGGCGTGTAGCGGCATGTAGTAGTGTGCTTGGTTTTGACCTGCTAGACCAGCCATGTCTGTCTCATGGCAGTTGCTGACAGGCCCAACAGTTTAGTGTGATTAATTGGGGACACCAACATACAGGTGAAACTCGAAAGATTAGAATATCGTGCAAAAGTTCATTTATTTCAGTAATTTAACTTAAAAGGTGAAACTAAAATATTATATAGACTCATTACATGCAAAGTGAGATATTTCAAGCCTTTGTCTGTTATCATTGTATTTATTATGGCTTACAGCTTATGAAAACCCCACATTCAAAGTCTCTGAAAATTTTAATATTGCATAAAAATCAATAAAAATGGGATTTTAAATACAGAAATGTCAGCCGTATATAAAGTATAATCATCGATATGTACTCAGTACTTGCTTTGGGCCCGTTTTGCATGAATTCTTTCCTCAATTCCAATTCATTTTCCATGATATTCTAATAATATGAGTATCACCAGGCTCTGTGACACAAATGAGCACAGTCCTCCAGAACTGTGCGGCGGATTTACTACAAACATACAGAAAATGTGTTGGCGTACTGTATGTAGGAATGCATACACGACTAGAAATTATTTGATGCACTGTCAAACACACATGTGGTGTAAACACGCGCATATGCATATTAAGCATAGTGCCGCAGTGACAGGCCTACAAATTAGACTTCAATTCTATTTTAGAAATCTGCAGTGGGTATTATGTTCGTCTGCTGTTGCGTGGACTGGCTTGGTGTAGCAGCTATCATTGATTATAATGGGAGCGCATCTTTACCACTTTCTGCTCAGTGCTGCTGCTTACGCTTACGTGCCCAGTGTAGCTGTTTTAGGATGTATTCACACTGGGAAAGTTTGCTAGTTCACTTGCTTTGGTCCAGACCAAATAGAATTTAGATATTTTTTTGGTTTGGTCAACTTTCATATTGCCCTTTTTGCAAGTGAACCAGCATTACGAAGCAAAACCACACATGGTCTGAGGTCATTCCTTCATTGGACAGACATTCTGGGGTGGAGAGAAGCAGGAAGAACGAAGTGAAAACTGAAATATATAATTGATATAATATGGGGTTAAAATAATAAATAAATAGGCCTACATCTAGCCTATAAATAAAGAAGAAAAACATCAAATTATTGTTGTTTCATATGGTTATAATATGTAGGCCTATGTCAATGCAACGTTATGTAGGCTAGCCTACGATGTGAAACATCATTTGTACTGTATTTTTGCTGCTGGACGTGCGGCTCAAGAAGAATAGGCAGCTGGGTGTCAGTTCGGCGCAGCTCAGCTCCAAACTGACATGGGGATAGTATTGATGGTCCCGTAACATGGGAAGCAAAATAAAAACACACTTCATGCAAAGCGCAGCGTGAACTTGTTGGCACTGTGCGGGATACGCTCCTCTCTCCTTCATCTGATCGCTGAATACATTCAACATGTTAAATCGCTCTCTCTATCAAATGTAATATATTCACTCGGGGCTCCAGGTCAAACCACAACTATTCTTCCTAACGACAATGGCGACAACAACACTTTCCCATAATGTGAAGCTGACAGCGATTTATTAAAAAAAGAAAAGAAAGAAATGCACAGTGCTTCCTGCATTTGGGTCGGATCGAGTCCGGACAAATTCACACCACAAACAAACTGCAGCAGAGTGCGTTTGAGCGCTTGTTTGGTCCGCCCCCGAGTGCGATTGTTGTATTCACACTTGCCTGAAAGATGTGCACCGAAGGCGGAAGTGCAACCGAGTTTGTTTCAGGTGAACTAAACACGGCAGGTGTGAATACACCCTTAGTCAATAAGTGGCACATGCAAGATGTCTTGTTTTGGCATGTTATAATACATTTTCTGTTTGACAAAAATCACTCTTTTCTTTACATACAATCATCAAACTGTAAAATATTTGGGATTTGAACTTTACTATAGTCAACGGTGGTCAATCTGTTATGTTGTGACTATTTCCTTCAATTGAATGGTATAAAAGTGAATGTCAAGTTCACACATCACTTTGAGAGAATATATTGAATTAATGAAGCTCAAAATCTGACTTCCAACCGGTTTCCAAGTATGACATTACTGTTTCAACTAAATATGATGGTATTGCAGAAGTAGACAAGTTCAGTATTATTAAAAAAAAGGTAAGACGTCATACATACCAGAGTCTATAGTTGGCTCCCAGTCAACTTGCTTGTTTTCAGGAGGTTTCAGGAACTTCACTCCTGGAAAATATTTAACAATGACTTCACTACACAGCACTAAACAGCAAATACGTTCACAAATAAAACTATATCTTTGTTAATTCCTTATCAACCAAATGAGTAGGTTTAAAACAAAATATACTTTAATACCATGACAAAAACATTTATATATGTTATTTTATTTAAATATATGTTATCATATATGTTAATTATTTTTTATTGACAATTTAAAACAAAATTAAAAAAACAAAAGTAAATTACCACTTTTGCCATTTCAAATAGATTTGTTTAAGGTGATGCACATGATTTGAATTAGTTGGCATTTCATCAAAGTTTTTCTTTAGGGGTCAAATGTAGTTCCTGAAGTCCATATCTTCTTTTTTCTTACCTTCAAAAAGACAGACTGAGACGACTTCTGGAAGTGCCTTCAGAGAATTGGATCATTCCCCCAGGTTGTCAGTGTGTGTTTTGGTTGGCTGTGAAGGTACCATAAGGTCTGCTGGCTGTCCAAAGGCCACTGGTGGTTCAGGAAACACCAGTGCTACCTGGACTTGTGGTTGGGGCAGTTGCGGTTCAGTCTGGGATTCAACTTGGGTCTGATGGTTCCTCCACTTGTCCTGCAAACTTTGTGGAGTCCAACAGCGATTGGAAAAGAACAAAATTTAAAGTTATAAACTTTGAAAAGTTAGTTTAATTTTAAACGTAAAGACCATGAAGCCCAATGTAAACCACTCAATACACTTCCTAGGTGGACATACATTGTTCTGAATTAATTAACTGTTAAAATGTTAAAATATAATTTGAGACTGCTTTTTTTCAAGAAATGTCTATTCAACATTAACAGTACAAACAAATATATTGGTAACAGGGCTTCTCATACTTACCAAGTAGTTAATTAACATGAATGATGATTACTAAGTGTACTTATGTCTCGTTTCCAGTGAGCAGCACAGTTCGGTTTGGCACAGCATGGTTTGGCAGGGCAAGATAACCCTAGTTCTGGCTTGTGTTTCCACTGCAGACAGCACCCATACCTGGTAGGCAGGTTTTATGCCGGACGGTCAGAGTACATACAGTCTATGGGTCAGAGCAGCTAATCACCGCTGAGCACACCAGCTACGTAACTATGGTGATATCATAGTAGTGGGACACAGATACCCCTTTCCCATCAACGGGAACCAAGTGCCAGCTCCGGGCTGGTGCTGGGGCCAGTTTGCCACTGGTTTCACCCTAGCACAAGTTGTGAACCAGTTGGTTCCACACTCACCAGAGCCGGCAAGAGAGCAACGTCATGACGTCACTGTAAATGACTGTGGATGTTGCCTGACGGTGCTGCTCTCATAGCTAATGTTAGCAATAGTTTTAAGCACAGCAACAGTGGCGGATACGTCTTATTTTTACATGTGTAGCCTCTTGCTTTGCTTTGTTAACCAAACACGACCTATTCAGCGTATTTTCACCAGTCGATTTGATCGCTACGTTCCGTCATTATGTTATGTTTTTTAAATACTTTGGCGGTTCGCATTTCTAGCCCCGCTCAAACCTGGGGTTGCTCTGGCACCAATTCTTACAGCCCGGAGCCGGCTCTCAGGCGATGGAAAACTAAAAAAACTGGTTCGAACTAGCCCCTATTTTGCATCCGTGGGAAAAGTGTATGAGTCACTGATTTAATAAATGAAGATGGAAAACGCAACACAATAAACAAAGAGCTGTGCCAACATTGTTCTATAGACACAAGGCTCTTCCCGAGGTGACTACACACAGCAGTTTATCTCTCACACCGTAATTATGATTCTGTTGACCAATCAACGGACTGCAGTGTGTAGCTCCACCCTTTTGGGAAGACTTGGGCTGCGTGCATTCCAATCCCCATACTTTCTGCTATTTAGGGCAATCCCATTTCTCATTTTCACCCCTACCCCTTGGCCCTCCAAACGGAGTGTGAAGGGGTAGGGAGAGAAATCTCCCCCTATGAATTTGGGACACCCCTACCCTTCACGTGAACCCGCAATTCGGAGGGGTAGGGCAAAGGGGTGAATTGGGATTGAGCCTTAGTATGGTAGAAAAAAGATTTAGGGTGTCCCAATTCTTGTGGTCAGATCTAGTATGCTTAAACATATGTCTACTACATATTGCAGAGATTATTAGTGTTGAAAACAGGCAATTCTGACCCACAATTCAGTGTGCACTGGAGCTCACGTATGAATACAACCAGGGATGCGACGGATATAAAAGCAAGAGGCAAGATCAAGGCGCAATGTTAGTGTGAAATAAATAAGTAAAGGTATGTCCCAATTGTAGCCTACTGCATCCTAACTAGATTATTTTTTATGGTCAGATGTAGTATGTAGAATAGAAAAAAGCAAGAGGAGGAGATTTGGAACGCAGGGTTGGTTTCAAACTTTTGACAGTGGAAACGCAAAGAATTGTGTGCCAAAACGAACTGTACCTCTGGGTGGAAACAAGGCTTTAGAGAATCACATCAAATATAAATATAAAAATATTTTACCGTGACTTCAAAGAGGTCCTCCATCCTTTCAAGACACACCGATGATGTCTCTGACCAGTGGGAACCGGTCACGGACAACTCTATACACCCAGCCTTCTGAAAGTCTTGCAGGTTTTGCCAGAAACAAAAACGGTCTAAATCCCAGGGCTTGAAGATTCTCAAGCTAAAAAACATGGACACATACAAACACACAAAAAGACAGAAGAATGTTGAAATTTAAGATTATAGCAACTGACAAACAGTACAGAAACGTTAAATATACAGCAAGTTACAGATCCCCTCCACCCAAAATGTTTTTTATTTTTAACTCTCTTAAAATGTTTTACAGTCCTCTATATTGAATTGAATGAATCTGTGCATAGGTTGTCCCTAAAGACCTGTTCACCCCCACAATCTCCTACTGAAAGAGAACGATAAAGTAGAATTATTTTTCTTTTTCTACATTTCTTTGATTCATTTGAACAAAAAAGTGTTTATTCACTCGGTAAAACAATTAAAAATTAAAAATGTAAATATTCAATTATATATGTATTAATTTCATGTTTGACGTGTAATAAACATTAGGGGATAAATGTACACGTTTCTGAGAGGGGATTTTATTCAAATGATTGGCCCAGTTTTTAGGAAACAGTTTCAAAATATATAAGTCAAAGTTAAATGAGTTTAATATTTACAACAGATGGTTCAGAACTGTGCGCAGAGTGGCTCGAGAGAAAGAAATGTAAAGAAGCAGGATTGACAATACAATAACAATAGCCTACTTACATGATGAGCGGTGTCGAAAATGAAGAGATAGAATGAGAGAGCGAGTGTTTGAAGAATATTAAGAGTGTGAGTCAGAGTTATAAAGCCAGAGAGTGTACAAGAGATTCAAAGGAAGAATAGGAAAGCCTTTCAGCTACCTTTAAAGCCAAACGAGCTCACTCGTTGATGGTTATAGCGTCCGCTTACGTTTACTCGATTAATCTTTTGGGAGATACTTTCGGTTTTATACCGTCTGATTCAACCTACAGGACATTTACAATATTACATGTATCCTAACAACAAGCTCCAGCACAAGTTTTCAAATGAATAGTTATATTTGCCACGTGTATCATACCCTTACCTGAGAGTGAAAGCGTTTCATCAGGAAATATCCAGGTTGTTTACATGTTGCAAGCTCTTCTTCACGCCGTCTGGATGTGGATCTTTTGACATTGGCAATAAATGATCGCCCCTGGTGTACTTCTCCGACGGCTGCGCCCCTCATCAAAATCATGGCGGTGCATTGAAAGATCTTTCTGTCGAGCCTTCGTGATAACTATCAAACTATCCTACACACTCACTGAGTGAAGATTGGGAAAGTAAAGTGGACATTTCTCGCTAGAAATGTTATCAGACACGTTTAATGATGCATCTATCCTTAAATCGCCCTTTGCATTTGTCGGAGAATGAAATGCACCCGCATTCCGACATTTAAAAACCGACTTCAAACTAAGAGTCACAATATAAATAATCACAAGATGCGAAAGTAAAATAAATGAAATTAATTTAAAAGGATATAATCTCAAAATACATTACCAAGATTATGATAGGCTACTGCTCTAAATCACCTCTCATCTAAAAGTTAAATAAAATAAAAAAGCCTACAAGAATAATTGAGAATAGCTGTTTCAATAATATTATTAAGCCCAAAATAGGAGCCCTGTGCCTGGTATGATAGCGATCTCTCCGGAATGTGAAACCAGGAAGGTATGATTTAATAAGCCGAGTTCAAATAAAATCGTGGGCATTTTTTAGACAGTAAAAACATCACCCAGCATGCATTACAATTACAAACGTATAAATAATAGCGTTTTAGCCTGTGATCCACTTTAATTTAGCCTGGAGTATTATTGGGAGACAAGGAAGACGTAACTTTACAGCATAAGATACAGTGCACATCCTACCAACGTATAATAACAACACACGGTCGATAGTTTGATCAAATATGTGAAGTCACAGTATGCCAACACAGTCAGCTGCTCGTACTTACATTTGAACAATACCATACTCTGAATAGGACGGATAAATGAAAGCCCATTCGCCTGTTATATGCTTTAAATGTGGCTTACTGTAGACAATTTTAAGAGTAGGCTATATTCGCCGTCTCGTTCCCGGGCGCATGCGCCACATTCCCCAGTATATCTAATGAAGAGCCTTAAGCTTCCAAAAGTGAAGCCTAAGGGCGGATTTAGCGTCATATTTTGAAGCTAAATGCACTGCAAATCAGTCCCGTTTTGACGCCTTAGGAGTGAGAACGTGTTGTTTATTTACACAGAAGTCCTTGTGACGTGTGTGTGTGTGTGTGTGTGTGTGTGTGTGTGTGTGTGGTGTGTGTGTGTGTGGTGTGTGTGTGTGTGTGTGTGTGTGTGTGTGTGTGTGTGTGTGTAGGTGTTTTCATACTGAGGTGATTTTTCCAGATGTGATTTTGCTTCTGTAATAAAACACATTAATACCAAACTAAAGCAAATGCAGCGAAATGTATGTTTCTAAGTCGACACACGCACAAACACACACACACACACACATTCAGAGAGACAGACAGACAGACAGACACACACACACACACACACACACACACACACACACACACACACACACAGACACACACAGACACACACACACACACACACACACACACACTGCATCTGTTGACTGTCTTTTTCTTCCTGTGTTTTTTTCAGATCTGCAGTTTTGCTTCAATTTCGACACGAAGAATTTTAAGATTTT
>CM047513.1:1234027-1236527 GCA_026122265.1 Ammodytes dubius | reverse complement strand
AGGCTAGGTGATGGGTACAGCAATGCACAAATATGAAATCAGATTGAGAAACTGCACAAAAAAATATATTTTTGTGGAGGTATACGGACAGATATTTTGGCTGCAAAAACTTGGGATACTTATTTGTATGTGTTATAGAACTGAAGAAAACTTAAAGCACCTGTAAACCCACGTCCACAAACTGTGTGTGTGTGTGTGTGTGTGTGTGTGTGTGTGTGTGTGTGTGTGTGTGTGTGTGTGTGTGTGTGTGTGTGTGTGTGTGTGTGTGTGTGTGTGTGTGTGTGTGTGTGTGTGTGTGTGTGTGTGTGTGTGTGTGTGTGTGTGTGTGTGTGTGTGTGTGTGTGTGTGTGTGTGTGTGTGTGTGTGTGTGTGTGTGTGTGTGTGTGTGTGTGTGTGTGTGTGTGTGTGTGTGTGTGTGTGTGTGTGTGTTTTCAGGTAAACTTTCTCTGGACAACGTGTCGGAGAGAAAAGACAAAATGAGACTCGGGATGACGCTGACCTCCAACCCAAAGGACGGCAGCTTCGTGGTGAGTCACACACACACACACACACACACACACAGTCACACACACACACACACACACACACACACACACGCACACACACACACACGCACACACACACACACAGTCACACACACACACACACGTCACCTCAATCATCAAATAGCAGATGGAAAACCACATGAAAAGAACTCTGAAAGTTTATTGATGATTTAAAGGTGCTACGAGGAACTTTTGAATATTTCTGAAAAAGTCTAATTTTTCCTCCGATTCTGATTATTTTCTGTGTGTTATCTATCTATCTATCTATCTATCTATCTATCTATCTATCTATCTATCTATCTATCTATCTATCTATCTATCTCTCCATCTAGACGTGTGGTCCTCTCTGGTCTCATGAGTGTGGCAGCTCTCTCTACAGTACGGGGATCTGTTCCAGAGTCAGCCGAAACTTCAGACCGTCTCACACCATCGCCCCAGCCCTCAAGAGTAATCTATCTGTCTGTCTGTCTGTCTGTCTGTCTGTCTGTCTGTCTGTATTTTTTTATTATTTTTTATTATTATTATTATTATTATTATTATTATTTTTTTTTTTAAATTAATTTTGCTCTTAGATGTTTTTTTTCCTACAATATTTGTATTTTCTATGCAGACTGTAATCTATCTATCTCTCTCTCTCTCTCTCGCTCTCTCTATCCATCTATCTATCTATCTATCTATCCATCCATCCATCAATCAATCCATCCATCCATCCATCCATCCATCCATCCATCCATCCATCTATCTATCTATCTATCTTATCTCTCTCTTTCTATCTATCTATCTATCTATCTATCTATCTATCTATCTATCTATCTATCTATCTATCTATCTATCTATCTATCTATCTATCTATCTATCTATCTATCTATCTATCTATCTATCTATCTATCTATCTATCTATCTATCTATCTATCTATCTATCTCTCTCTCTCCATCAGGGTGTGAGACGTTCATGGACATAGTCATAGTGTTGGACGGTTCTAACTCCATCTATCCGTGGTACGAGGTCCAAGACTTCCTCATCAACATCCTGCAAAAGTTCTACGTCGGACCGGGTCAAACGCAGGTTTGTGTGTGTTGTGTGTGTGTGTGTGTGTGTGTGTGTGTGTGTGTGTGTGTGTGTGTGGTGTGTGGTGTGTGTGTGTGTGTGTGTGTGTGTGTGTGTGTGTGTGTGTGTGTGTGTGTGGTGTGTGTGTGTGTGTGTGTGTGTGTGTGTGTGTGTGTGTGTGTGTGTGTGTGTGTGTGTGTGTGTGTGTGTGTGTGTGTGTGTCGTGTCCGTCTCGTCCGTCTGTCTGAAAAAAAAAAGGTTAAAAAAAAAAGAAAAATCTCAGATTTCTGACTTTTTTTCATGAAATTCTGACTTTTTTTTTTGTTCATGAAATTCTGACTTTTTTTTTTTCATGAAATTCTGACACCATGGACCTATTAAAAGACATGCATCCTGTACCAAAACAACACATATTACAGTTTCACTCACCTTTTGGTCTTCCATTAACAAACGACTTCTTCTTGAACCCCTCGAACCCGCAATAAGTCGCTAAGGGAAGTCATTTTTGCACAAGTAGGCTCTCCCACGGAGGTTGGTCCTTACAAGTACCCGTAGTTCTGACTTTAAAGTCAGAATTCTGACTTTTTTTTTTCATGAACAAAAAAAAAGTCAGAATTCCATGAACAAAAAAAAAGTCAGAATCCCATGAATAAAAAAAAAAGTCAGAATTTAATGAAAAAAAAAAGTCAGAATTCTGAGAATAAATTCTACGGAAGAGGATTAGGGCCACACATGAAAAAAAAAAAAAATCTGACTTTATTCTCAGAATTCTGACTTTTTTCATGATATTCTGACTTTTTTTTCAGAAAAAAATTTCAGAATTTCATGAAAAAAAAAAAAGTCAGAACTTTTTTTTTTTTTTTTCAACCTTTTTTTTCACGTGTGGCCCTAATCCTCTTCCGTAGTT
>CM047513.1:1225163-1228927 GCA_026122265.1 Ammodytes dubius | reverse complement strand
AAAAAAAAAACAAAAAAAAAAAAAATCATATATACTCCAAATGGCCTGAAACGTGCTCCTAAATACTTTTTGGAAAAATTATTTTCTTAGGACTCAGCACTTTGAGACAATTTTCCCAAAATTTTAGATGAGGGGTCAATGGCAGCTATATGAAGGAAGTGAGCTAGAACTCCAAAACTTCGCACACATTGTCTAGGGGCCTGGGGCACCTCCACACCAAAGGCCAACCCTTTGCCCATTTCCCTCGCCGAGTCGCAACCCTAACCCTAACCCTAACCCCCTAACCCTAACCTTAACCCTAAACCCTAACCCTAACCCTACCTAGCGCCAACTAGTGGTGTAAAAAAAAAAACAACAAAAAAAAATCATATATACTCCAAATGGCCTGAAACGTGCTCCTAAATACTTTTTGGAAAAAAAATGTCTTAGGACTCAGCACTTTGAGAAATTTTCCCAAATTTAAGATAGGGGTCAATGGCAGCTATATGAAGGAAGTGAGCTAGAACTCCAAAACTTCGCACACATGTCTAGGGGGCCTGGGGCACCTCCCACAGCAAAGGCCAACCCTTTGCCCATTTCCCTCGCCGAGTCGCAACCCTAACCCTAATCCTAACCCTAACCCAACATAACCCTAACCCTAACCCTAACTACCCTAACCCTAACCCTAACCCAACCCTAACCCTAGCGCTCAACTAGTGGTGTAAAAAAAAAAAAAACAACAAAAAAAATCATATATACTCCAAATGGCCTGAAACGTGCTCCTAAATACTTTTTGGAAAAATTATTTTCTTAGGACTCAGCACTTTGAGAAATTTTCCCAAATTTTTAGATAGGGGGTCAATGGCAGCTATATGAAGGAAGTGAGCTAGAACTCCAAAACTTCGCACACATGTCTAGGGGACCTGGGGCACCTCCCACACCAAAGGCCAACCCTTTCCATTTCCCTCGCCGAGTCGCAACCCTAACCCTAACCCT
Source organism: Ammodytes dubius (assembly GCA_026122265.1). NCBI lineage: Eukaryota > Metazoa > Chordata > Actinopteri > Uranoscopiformes > Ammodytidae > Ammodytes > Ammodytes dubius. The sequence continues at coordinate 1,227,952 of CM047513.1, read as the reverse complement.
AACCCTAACCCTAACCCTAACCCTAACCCAACAATAATCCTAACCCTAACCCTAACCCTAACCCTAACCCTAGCGCCAACTAGTGGTGTAAAAAAAAAAACAACAACAAAGAAAATCATATATACTCCAAATGGCCTGAAACGTGCTCCTAAATACTTTTTGGAAAAATTATTTTCTTAGGACTCAGCACTTTGAGAAATTTTCCCAAAATTTTAGATGGGGGTCAATGGCAGCTATATGAAGGAAGTGAGCTAGAACTCCAAAACTTCGCACACATGTCTAGGGGGCCTGGGGCACCTCCCACACCAAAGGCCAACCCTTTGCCCATTTCCCTCGCCGAGTCGCAACCCTAACCCTAACCCTAACCCCTAACCCTAACCTTAACCCTAACCCTAACCCTAACCCTAGCGCCAACTAGTGGTGTAAAAAAAAAACAACAAAAAAAAATCATATATACTCCAAATGGCCTGAAACGTGCTCCTAAATACTTTTTGGGAAAAAATAATGTCTTAGGACTCAGCACTTTGAGAAATTTTCCCAAATTTTAAGATAGGGGTCAATGGCAGCTATATGAAGGAAGTGAGCTAGAACTCCAAAACTTCGCACACATGTCTAGGGGACCTGGGGCACCTCCCACACCAAAGGCCAACCCTTTGCCCATTTCCCTCGCCGAGTCGCAACCCTAACCCTAACACCTAACCCTAACCCCTAACCCTAACCCAACAATAACCCTAACCCTAACCCTAACCCTAACCCTAACCCTAGCGCCAACTAGTGGTTCAAAAAAAAAAAACAACAACAAAAAAATCATATATACTCCAAATGGCCTGAAACGTGCTCCTAAATACTTTTTGGAAAAATTATTTTCTTAGGACTCAGCACTTTGAGAAATTTTCCCAAATTTTTAGATAGGGGTCAATGGCAGCTATATGAAGGAAGTGAGCTAGAACTCCAAAACTTCGCACACATGTCTAGGGGACCTGGGGCACCTCCCACACCAAAGGCCAACCCTTTGCCCATTTCCCTCGCCGAGTCGCAACCCTAACCCTAACCCTAACCCTAACCCCTAACCCTAACCCAACAATAATCCTAACCCTAACCCTAACCCTAACCCTAACCCTAACCCTAGCGCCAACTAGTGGTGTAAAAAAAAAAAAAAAAAAAAAAAATCATATATACTCCAAATGGCCTGAAACGTGCTCCTAAATACTTTTTGGAAAAATTATTTTCTTAGGACTCAGCACTTTGAGACATTTTCCCAAAATTTTAGATAGGGGTCAATGGCAGCTATATGAAGGAAGTGAGCTAGAACTCCAAAACTTCGCACACATTCTAGGGGGCCTGGGGCACCTCCCACACCAAAGGCCAACCCTTTGCCCATTTCCCTCGCCGAGTCGCAACCTACCTACCCTAACCCTAACCCTAACCCTAACCCAACAATAACCTAACCCTAACCTAACCCTAACCCTAACCCTAACCAACCCACCTAACCCTAGCGCCAACTAGTGGTGTAAAAAAAAAAAAAAAAAAAAACATATATACTCCAAATGGCCTGAAACGTGCTCCTAAATACTTTTTGGGAAAAAATTATTTCTTAGGACTCAGCACTTTGAGACATTTTCCCAAATTTGTAGATAGGGGTCAATGGCAGCTATATGAAGGAAGTGAGCTAAAACTCCAAAACTTCGCACACATGTCTAGGGGCCTGGGGCACCTCCCACACCAAAGGCCAACCCTTTGCCCATTTCCCTCGCCGAGTCGCAACCTTAACCCTAACCCTAACCCTAACCCTAACCTACCTAACCCTAACCTAACCCTACCAACCCTAACCCTAGCGTCAACTAGTGGTTAAAAAAAAAAAAAACAACAAAAAAAAATCATATATACTCCAAATGGCCTGAAACGTGCTCCTAAATACTTTTTGGGAAAATTATTTTCTTAGGACTCAGCACTTTGAGAAATGTTCCCAAAATTTTAGACGTGGGGTCAATGGCAGCTATATGAAGGAAGTGAGCTAGAACTCCAAAACTTCGCACACATGTCTAGGGGCCTGGGGCACCTCCCACACCAAAGGCCAACCCTTATTCCATTTCCCTCGCCGAGTCGCAACCCTAACCCTAACCCTAACCCTAACCCTAACCCTAACCCTAACCATAACCCTAACCCAACCCTAACCCTAACCCTAACCCTAACCCTAGCGCCAACTAGTGGTGTAAAAAAAAAACAAAAAAAAAAAATCATATATACTCCAAATGGCCTGAAACGTGCTCCTAAATACTTTTTGGAAAAATTATTTTCTTAGGACTCAGCACTTTGAGATATTTTCCCAAAATTTTAGATGGGGGTCAATGGCAGCTATATGAAGGAAGTGAGCTAGAACTCCAAAACTTTGCACACATGTCTAGGGGGCCTGGGGCACCTCCCACACCAAAGGCCAACCCTTTGCCCATTTCCCTCGCCGAGTCGCAACCTTAACCCTAACCCTAACCCTAACCCTAACCCTAACCCCTAACCCTAACCCTAACCCTAACCCTAACCCTAACCCTAACCCTAACCCTAGCGTCAACTAGTGGTGTAAAAAAAAAAAAACAACAAAAAAAAATCATATATACTCCAAATGGCCTGAAACGTGCTCCTAAATACTTTTTGGAAAAATTATTTTCTTAGGACTCAGCACTTTGAGACATTTTCCCAAAATTTTAGATGGGGGTCAATGGCAGCTATATGAAGGAAGTGAGCTAGAACTCCAAAACTTCGCACACATGTCTAGGGGGCCTGGGGCACCTCCC
>CM047513.1:1217663-1220163 GCA_026122265.1 Ammodytes dubius | reverse complement strand
CAGACAATGAACAACATATGAACAAATCCTTCTGTAATAACCTTCAGAATAGTGCTGAGAATGATTATGGAAAGTTTGGTTGATGTAAGTGCTTTAGAAGTTGTAAATCTTTGGTTCAGAGTATTTGAAAAGAAAGTATATGAAAGAAGAGAAGAATCCATAAATTGATCATTGCTTTAATAAAATACCTGTTCAGCCTTCGGTGTCTCCACTTGTCTTTGTCTAGAACTAATTAAAATCACTCCGTTCTCTTCACATTCCGCCTAGGGAATGTGTGTGTGTGTGTGTGTGTGTGTGTGTATGTGTGTGTCTGTGTGTGTGTGTGCGTGAGTGTGTGTGCGTGCGTGTGTGTGTTTGTGCGTGCATGCGTGCATGGTGTGTGTGTGTGTGTGTGTGCGTGCCTGCCTGCCTGCCTGCCTGTGTGTGCATGTGTGTGTGTGCCTGCCTGCCTGCCTGCCTGTGTGTGTCTGTGTGTGTGTGTGTGTGTATCCTATCCTATCTTCACCCACGTCACATTCAAAACAGAATTACCTTTCACTCTCGTCCTGTCATGGCTTTGGCCTTTGTGGATTCTAAATGCATTCATGTTAAAAACCTGTTTGATGTTTACTGAGGCATACACTCACATTTACATATAAAATGTATTTAAAATTCACTTTATCACGCCATTTAAAGGAAATGTATTACGATTTTATCACACACACACACACACACACACACACACACACACACACACACACACACACACACACACACACACACACACACACACACACACACACACACACAGAGCCCCTGCAGACTTGATTTATTTTTATTCTACTGAAAGAATACACACAATACAACATAAAAGAGTTGTTTAAATGCAGTAGGTAGTGTGTTTACTACGCCAGCTGTTGTTCCTGGGTGAGCGTATACCCATGACAAAGGCATTAAGAAAAACTATATAAAAAATAGCATTCTTTTTGCACTGATGGTCTCGTTTTGCTGTTACATGTAATTTATGATCATCAGAGGAAAAATGAGACTGTTTCAGAAATATTTAAAAAGTTCCTCGTAGAGACTTTAAGGAGTTATTTCAGAGGGAACTTTGGTAACTTTGGGCCCAATCAATTCAGAAGTTTTTTCTCCAAATGATTTTAATCAAAACTCAAATCACAGATGTCATCTCCTCTGATGTCTGATTGAAGATAAATATATAATTATCATCATCATCTTCCACATTAATCACAGTTTAAGACTTAATTTGATGTGTGTGTGTGTGTGTGTGTGTGTGTGTGTGTGTGTGTGTGTGTGTGTGTGTGTGTGTGTGTGTGTGTGTGTGTGTGTGTGTGTGTGTGTGTGTGTGTGTGTGTGTGTGTGTGTGTGTGTGTGTGTGTGTGTCTGTGTGTTTGTTTACTATCATTAGTCTTCATTAAAAAACAGTTTCTTTTAAGCGATAAGTTTTGTTCAGTCCCAAAGTGCCCTTCATGAGTTTTGCACACACACACACACACACACACACACACACACACACACACACACACACACACACGATTGTTTGCAAATTATTTAAATGGTTTGAATAACTCGAAAGTTTCCAACTCTTCACCATATTTCTCATTGAATGCCTTTGTGAACTGTGATGTTACTTTGTTTTGGGGTGTGTGTGTGTGTGTGTCTGTCTGTCTGTCTGTCTGTCTCTGTCTCTGTCTGTCTGTCTGTCTGTCTGTCTGTCTGTCTGTCTGTCTGTCTGTCTGTCTGTCTGCCTGTCTGCCTGTCTGTCTGCCTGTCTGTCTGTCTTGTGTGTACTTGTAAAAATAATTTTGTGGGAGAGTCAACAGATGGCTAGCAGTTGCATCTTATCAAGTCAAACGCTCCACCTATATATGAGCCTTATGCATATAGACAGTGCAGGTTAATAGGAAACACTGTTTAACTTAAATCATCATATAACTTTTTTTATTTTATTTATACAGGTACGTAAATCCTAGTGAGACCGAAGACTCTTTTACAAGGGAGACCTGTTTTCCTTTCCCACGTTACCATTCACACACACATTCATACAACTAAGGTATATTCTCATAATAGCTGAATAAACAAAAAATGTCCTCACTGTCTAACCCTACATTTTTCCATGCGTGACATCACACATGGTAAAATGTAAGGTTAGGATTAACAGGACAGCTGGGCCAAGGGAAGACTGAGGGAAGAAAAACCTCATTCATTATATTATAATAGTGATTTTATAATGATAGAACGTGCACCAGCACAACATAAGGTGAAATAAAAAGTGAGTGAATTTGCTATATAATATAAATCAAATCGCCTAATCTTAAATTCCACTTGAAATTCCCCTCAGATAGTAACAGGTGTCCGTTAATGGTTATTGGGTGGTATGATGTTCCCTCTCTGTGTAGCCTAATGTGTAGTGTGTGTGTGTGTGTGTGTGTTTCTCGTTCTCTCTGTCTCTCTCTCTCTGTTCTCTCTCTCTCTCTCTCTCTTTCTGTGTGTGTCTCTC
>CM047513.1:1207663-1212663 GCA_026122265.1 Ammodytes dubius | reverse complement strand
CTCTCTCTCCATCTCTTTCTCTCTCCAGGTAAAGCGCCGCTCTAGAGTCACCCGTTCCGTGACCATAGTCGTGCTGTCCTTCTTCATCTGCTGGATGCCTAACCACGCCATCACTCTCTGGGGCGTTTTGGTCAAATTCAACCTCGTTAACTGGGATAAAACCTACTACATGGTGCACACGTACATCCACCCCGTTACCGTGTGTCTGGCGCACACAAACAGCTGTCTAAACCCCGTGCTGTACTGTCTAATGCGCCGGGAATTTAGGAAAAAAATCAAGGAGCTGTTTTGGACTTTTTCATCACCGGTCGTGGGCGCCAACCCGTGCCCGCTAAGGCCGTTTTCGGGGACCGTGAGGGCGGAGGAACAGGATGATACACAAGTGGTGATTCCGTTAAATAACGTCGAAACGGAAAATTGTCGACTGTCGGTTGTGCTAACGGACCACTGTGACACGGACGCACTACAGCGGTTAAAATGAAGGATTTTTTATTTTTTGGAATTTTTTTGGGAGGAATTTTTTTCTTTTTATGACAGTTGTGGATACCATACAAACACCATTACATTTTCTTTTCAAAGATTATTATTGGGATTTTTTTCTTTTTTTGACAGTTTTTTGGGAGAGACAGAGATGAAATGTGTCAGAGAGGGGAATGACATGCAGAGAACGACCCGGGCTGGATTCTAACCCGGGTCTGCTGTGAAGAGGACTGAGACTCTATGGGGGGGGGGGGGGTGAAAGGGGGGTGTGGGAGGTCTAACTCTAACCACTACACCATGAGCACACCCAAAAAACAAGACTTTTAAAGCTGGAGTCAGTGATTCTGGAGAATTTTATCGTTGTCAAATTCACTTTTGGACCAAAAATCGGACAACATTTTCATTTATTTTTTACGTTATCTTACAAAAGAAATGTATATTCTAACATCATTTTGGACCAAACAGAGTTGGAGGACAGTCGTGGCTGTGTGTTTGTGTGTGTTTGTGTGTGTGTGTGTGTGTGTGTGTGTGTGTGTGTGTGTGTGTGTGTGTGTGTGTGTGTGTGTGTGTGTGTGTGTGTGTGTGTGTGTGTGTGTGTGTGTGTGTGTGTGTGATATTAACCTGCCTCAACCAAAAGAAAAAACGCCACCAAAACAGACCATCGTTCAAAGACCTACTGACTACAACTTCTAAATGATCGTAGCTAATATATATATATTTATTTTTAAAGATCATTTTTTGGGGCATTTTCAAGCTTTATTAGAGAGTACAGAGTTGAAATGGGGAGACAGAGAGAGAGAGAGAGAGAGAGAGAGAGGGGGGGGGGGGGGGATGACCTGCAGTAAAGGTCCACGGGTCAGATTTGAACCCGCGACCGCTGCAACGAAGGCCCGAGCCAATGTGGTACACGCTCTATCCACTACACCACCAGAGCGCCGCGAGCTAATGTATATTTAAGGCATGCAGAGTTTGCTCAAAACCAATGTGTAACATGTGAACCGAGGGTAGGAAGACTTTTGACATTCACTCACACACACACACATACATACACACACACACACGCACTTACACACACACACACACACACATACACACACTCACACACACATATACATACACTCTCACACACACACACACACACACACACAACATCTTGAGGCATTCAGGGTTGGTTTCAAAAACTATTAAAAAGCCTTTTCAATCATAGTTTAAAGTCTCTACGAGGAACTTTTAAATATTTCTGAAACAGTCTCATTTCTCCTCTGATGATCATAAATTACATGTGACAGCAAACGAGACCATCAGTGCTAAAAGATTGCTATTTTTTATATAGTTTTTCTCAATGCCTTTGTCATGGGGTATACGCTCACCCAGGAACAACAGCTGGCTTGGTAAAAAACACTACCGCTTTTGTCCAAAGGGGGGCGCTAGAATTAACACACACAGAAAGTTCCTCGGAGCACCTTTAAGACACATTAAAAGTACTTTATGCATATTGGTGTATTTTGACGTTGTTGGAATGGATGTCATGTTGTTATAAAGACTTGAAATGTAAAAGGAGAGGCTTGACATTTTCGCACCATTTTGTACTTGTGTCTAAAAATCTAATTCTTAAAGCTGGGGTGATGTGATTTCTGATTGGTCAAAGTTAACATGAGCTGTACACTTTGACCAATCAGAGCGAGGCTCCGATTCTCTGTTCTTATTGGCTGTTGTTGGGACTGTCCATTCACTTTTGGCACGACTTTGTTGGTGTAGAGCGTGTCAGGGAGGGACCATAGGGGAGGGACCAAAGAGAACAAGTGGTTGCAGTTGAGGTATTTGGATTCGAATCTCTATCCTCAACTGCCATTTTCTCCCCAAATCCTCCACCCCAGCTTTAAGGGAATTCTTATGTCTTTGTATTGCTGATATGTTGCTATTATGTTGTTTATTGAAAGGCTGCCAGTTTAAATTGTGTTTGTTCTTTCCTATCAATGGAGTTAAAGCTACAGTGTGTAACTTTTTATATATTTTTTTTTTCAATTAATTTCAGTTACATTCAAGCTATCACCAAACGAGTTGACACAAAGTTGATGATTAAGCCTATTATCAGCTCCACAAAACTCTCTCTGTATTTCTCAGTATGGCAGCGTTTACAAACTGGTGTCCCCCCCCCCCTCCCCCTTACTGACACTGGTGCAGGAGCTCAGAAAAATCCCAAGAAGAGCCCAAGAAATGTTTCAGTTGTTGATTCTACTGCTAAGAAAAAAAACCTGGACGTACAGCAGAAGGTATAAAATCCATGTGCCATCACTGAAGGCTTTACCTCATGTAGATGGCGATGCACCCCCTTACAGTGTTGTTGTAATTACTCGGAATTTCTCATGTGGGGGCGACAGAAGTTACGCACTGTAGCTTTTAAAGGCTAGGTGTGCTTGCCTGCCTCAAAGTGTGTCTATCTGTGCAAAGGAATGAAGTTATTGCTGCTTTTCGATCCTGTCCATCAGTCAATGGAGTATTGTTAAAGTCTGTGTGCGGCTGCTGTGTGTATATGTGAAACTCGAAAAATTAGAATATCGTGCAAAAGTTAATTTATTTCAGTAATTCAACTTAAAAGGTGAAACTAAAATATTATATAGACTCATTACATGCAAAGTGAGATATCTCAAGCCTTTATTTGTTATATTTATTGTGGCTTACAGCTTATGAAAACCCCACATTCACAATCTCTGAAAATTTTAATATTACATAAAAATCAATAAAAAAGGGATTTTAAATACAGAAATATCGGCCCTATATAGAGTATAATCATGCACATGTACTCAGTACTTGGTTTGGGCCCCTTTTGCATGAATTCTTGCCTCAATTCCAATTCATTTTCCATGATATTCTAATAATATGAGTATCACCTGTATATGTGTTCAAGCTTGACTATAAAGTGAATGTAAAAAGAAAAGAAAATCTAACCTTGCCCATGCCATGCAACCTTAAAAAACTGTGTTTGAAGAATAAAATATCGAAAATGTGGTTGAGGCTGTGATGACTTCAGTGTGTGTGTGTGGGAGGTGTGTGTGTGTGTGTGTGTGTGTGTGTGTGTTTGTGTGTGTGTGTGTGTGTGTGTGTGTGTGTGTTTGTGTGGCACACACACACTATACCAAATTTCCCATGAAATCAAGATTAATAGTAATATTTGCAGTATCCAGGCTGTAGGCGAAGTCATATTGTACACATCTGCTGAAGGAAAATTGAGATTAAATATCTCAGTTCGACTCGAGGTCAATTCTATTCAGTTCATTTTAACAGAAGCTACAGTGGCCTTCGAGGACAGCTATTATGCACTAAATTAAATGTACTTATGGATATAATAATTATTTTCTACAAAATCTGCTAGGAAATAAAACCCAAAATTCCACACACTGCAGGTTTAAAGTGTTGCACAGCAGCAAGTCTGATATTCACATAGTATATTGTTTTCACATTTTATTGGCCTGATGTGTATGTACGGTAAACACACACAGAGTTAGTAAAGGGCGCCACACTAAAACCCGGAGACACACACACACAGAGAGACACACACACACACACACACAGAGAGAGAGACACACACACACACAGACACACACACAGACACACACACAGACACACACACACACACACAGACAGAAACCCGGACAAGATGATTAAGGGGCACTTTACACGGTGAAAACGTGAGTTTTCCCGTTTTTGGTTTTAAAAAAAAAAGCCCGTTCAGACACAATTTATCTGACATCTTCACACGTACACAAAGTTTTCAGAGGAAACGGGCCGAAATCGCTGAAGTAGCAGCCATGCCAAGCCAATAGTCAGCGGTGACACAGCCTAGTAGATAGCTCTTCCGGTACAATTTGATGCATAAAACCTTACTGTAACCGAAAATTAATGCCACTAACGTTCATAAAGCGGTTGGTGTAAGCTTGGGGTTACAAATATTGTAAAAGACAAGCTTTCTGTCCTCTTATTTCACCGCATTGAACTCGGAAAAACAGCAGACTTGCTGATAGTGAAGGGGCTTCGTGAGCGGATACCTTACTGTTAGGCGTACTTCAGAATAAAAGTCAACTCACGTGTGTCCAGCGAAATGCTATGAATGTTTAGCCAGTGAAATGCTTTTACTGTGAAGCCGTAGCCTTAATGCTCCTTTTGTTGAACAGTAGCCTAACTTAACCGCTGCACGCTGATAGTGTTTTTTTAATGTAGAGAGAGCCGTGTCCCTGGCATATAGAAGTGACACACGTTTATTTAGCTAGAAAAACAGGCAGAGCACAACTCTTTCCCTATTTGCTTGTAGGAGCGATTGGTGGCACGATAACAAATTCATCAGCAACAGCACAACGTCCATGAGCACAATGAATACAGCTCGGTGATCCGCCATTGTTGTTGTTGTTTTCCAACTGGCGCACATGGACCTACAAAGACGGCGCATGCCTATTTATATCCAAACGCAATGCGCATGTGTGAGGGTGGAGCCGTGACGTCAGCGTTATCAGGGGAAATGGTTT
>CM047513.1:1185163-1190163 GCA_026122265.1 Ammodytes dubius | reverse complement strand
CTTTTTTCCTCCATTGACAGGGCTGTCTCCGTTGGCAGCAATCAGGGTTGCTAGGCAGCACAGGAGCGGCGAGTCGTCACGCAAGGTAACGGCTTGTTACGTGAACCGGAAATGCTCGTATACGGAGACCTGCGGAGACCGTCTCGTTTAACAAGGCTCGTTGGCCTTAAAACCGGCCTTAAAATCGGCCTTCACAGGCTATAGCCTTCATAGACCGCGAGACTGCGTCCTACCAAGTGCGTGGTCTCTGTATTGAGACACAGCTTAAATGTGTGATAGTGAGCACTTCTGCTTTGCTGAGATAATCCATCCCACCTCACAGGTGTGCCACATCAAGATGCTGATCTGACATCATGATTAGTGTACAGGTGTGCTCACTATCACACATTTAGACAGATTTGTGAACAATGTTTGAGAGAAATGGTAATAGTGTGTATCTGGAATGAATTTTAAATCTTTAAGTCCATCTCATGAAAAATAGGAGCAAAAACAAAAGTGTTGCGTTTATATTTTTGTTGAGTGTATGTATAAAAAGCATGTCCTCACCAGTAGTACGCAGAGTTGGGCAGAATAAGGATCCACGCTGCTGTTGGTAAGTTCTCATCGTGTTTATATGTGAAAGAACTGCTGAAGAAAAGAAAGAGAGAGAGATAGAGAGGGGAAAACCTGCAGAGAGAGAGAAGGAGAGAGAGAGAGAGAGAGAGAGAGAGAGGAGAGAGAGAGAGAGAGAGAGAGAGAGAGAGAGAGTGAGGGGGAGGGAGAGGAGAGGGAGAGGGAGAGAGAGAGGGGAGAGGGAGAGAGAGAGAGGGAGAGAGAGGGAGAGAAGAGAGAGGGAGAGAGAGAGGGAGAGAGAGGGAGAGAAGAGAGAGGGAGAGAGAGGGAGAGAAGAGAGAGGGAGAGAGAGAGGGAGAGAAGAGAGAGGGAGAGAGAGAGGGAGAGGGAAGAGAGAGGGAGAGAAGAGAGAGGGAGAGAAGAGAGAGAGGGAGAGGGAGGGAGAGAGAGGGAGAGAGAGAGAGTCACTACAATACTGTATATCACATAATGTAGTGCACATTTAAAGCTATAGGGCGTAACCTCTGTCGCCCCCCCATGGGGAATTCTGAGTAATTACAACAACACTGTCGGTGCATCGCCATCTACATGAGGTAAAACCTTCAGTGATGGCACATGGATTTTATACCTTCTGCTGTACGTCCAGGTTTTTTTTTCTTAGCAGTAGAATCAACAACTGAAACATTTCTTGAGCTCTTCTTGGGGATTCTGAGCTCCTGCACCAGTTTGTAAACGCTGCCATATTGAGATTTATATTTTTTTTAATTAAAAAGTTACGCAATAATAGCTTAAATTATTGTTTTAGTTATTATAACAATCTTTTTAGCGACAGGTGCACAGCTTGGTTTGTGTTAAATTGTGGCAACCGTGGCTCAGGTGGTAGAGCGGGTTGGCCAATGATCCAAGGGTTGGCGGTTCGATCCCCGCTCTGCCACCAGTGTCATGGTTGTTGTGTCCTTGGGCAAGACACTTCACCCACCTTGCCTCGTGTGAATGTGTATGACTGCTGTATGTTTGAGGTGGTGGTCGGAGGGGCCGTAGGCGCTGAATGGCAGCCACGCTTCCGTCAGTCTGCCCCAGGGCAGCTGTGGCTACTATGGTAGTTTACCACCACCAGTATGACTGTGTGTGAATGAATGGAACCTGGAACCCTGTAAAGTGTCTTTGAGTGCCTTGAAAAGCGCTATATAAATCCAATCCATTATTATTATTATTGTTATTAAATTGTCTCCTTGTTCTCACCACAGCAGATGACCCAGAGTTTCATCAAAGTAAAACAGCAGCTCGAAGATATCCACCTGAAAGATACAATAGAAATTTAAATTTTTTTATTAACAGGATGTAACATCTCTAACTGTAACTGTTTTAATCAGGCCATATTGTACTTTTACCAATTACATTTTATTTCCAGCCACTCTACACCTCTGTCTAAAATGTTTCTCTTTACCAGCTTGTTGTGTATTTGGTGTATTTGCATTGTGTAGTGTGTATGAAGTGTATAAATCGAATCTGCCAAATCCCTAATATTTGTTACACTAAAACATATTTTGAATCAAAAAGTAGTTGTATAACTGACACACCCCCCCCCACACACACACACACACACACACCCACACAACCACACACAAACACACCCACACCTTACCCCACACACACACACACACCCACCCCACACTCACCCACACACACACACACACACACACCCTCTCACACCCACCTCCCACCCCACACACACACACACACTCTCACCCACCCCCACACACACACACCCACCCCACACACACAAGGCAAGGCAAGGCAAGTTTATTTACAGTATATAGCACAATTCAAACACAAGGCCATTCAAAGTGCTTTACAGGGGCAAGATTAGAATACATAAAACACACACACCACTGCTGAAGGCCTGAGCTGCTGAATGAGCCGATTCTCTCTGAGTGACAGGTGAGGCTCGTATCCAATCAGCAGCAGCCGCGCGGCGATCGCCTCGGTAACCAGGTGAACGCTGGCTCCCATGACGACGGAGACGATTCCAAGATGGACGCCGAGCCGGGGAAACGATCTGGGGCTGCGGTCCAGAAACTGAAAGATATGAAAGGACACAAGTGTGATGGCCACAGGGTGGCCTTGAGGTGTTGTTGCTGCTGGTGTGCTTTGTTTTGCAGGGAGCTGGTGGGCGGAGCCACACCATCTAACGGGATGCAGCTCACCTGAGCAGGCTTAGCTCAGGAGCCTTTAAAGCAGCCCTGACTGATTGACTCTGCCTCTTCCCTGGCCTGCAGCCTGCACTTTTGTTTCTGTTATATTTGGTTGTTGACCTTATTGTTTATTAAATCTATTATGTTTATATAGACTATGTGTGGCCTCCCCTTTGTTTGCTACAACCATTGAGCCAGGTTGTAACACAAGTTAGAGAGAGAGAGAGAGAGTGTGTGCATTACCTTGATCAGGATGAGCGGTGTGCTGATGTTGTAGAGAAAGTGGAGGAATTCTGAAGGTCCAGGATGAGTCATGGGAAGCCAGTCTTCAGGGAGGAGCAGCTGAAAAATATAAGACTTATTAGAAACACAGACAGAGAGAAGGATAGAGAGTGAGTGAGTGAGTGAGAGACAGATAGATAGACACACGCACACACACAGACACACACACACACACACACACACACACACGCACATGCACACACACACACACATTATTACCGTAACAACCGTCCGCCCTACATCCAGGATCCAGTTCTGGAGAGTGAAGCCGAGCCAGAGACCAAGGTGGAACTGAGGCTTTGAGAGAACCAGGCTAGGCTGAGAGGGACTGAGAGACAGACAGGCGGACAGACAGACAGACAGGCAGGCAGGCAGGCAGGCAGGCAGGCAGGCAGGCAGGCAGGCAGGCAGGCAGACAGACAGACAGACAGGCAGGCAGATAGATAGATAGATAGATAGATAGATAGATAGATAGATAGATAGATAGATAGGCAGACAGGTAGGCAGACAGACAGGCAGACAGACAGACAGACACACACACACACACATACAAACACACACACACACACACACACACAGGCAGGAATAAATATTTCAGATGAGATCAAAACAGATCAATGAATGATGTGGTAAGTATGTGCTCAGTGAATCAAACAATATTAATTAGATTAAAGGTGCACTGTGTAATATGACATCATCAATAAAGTTCTAGAAAGTTCTAGAATGCAACGCTCCCTGGGTAACCCCACCCCTTTAGAATAATAACAGAAGCTACAGTGGCCTTCAAGGACAAGAACAATTCTACATTTTAAACAATGCACCTGATGACATTCCAACTATGACACTTTCAAGATGGCGGCACTAGGCCTTGGTCCAAAATATGCAGAAATACGGACATATATGAGACCCTTTCTAAGGGAAAAAATGATAATAAAAAAAAAAGATTTCAGCTATTATGCACTAAATTAAATGTACTTATGGATATTATAATTACTTTCTACAAAATCTGCTAGGAAATAAAACCCAAAATTCTACACACTGCAGGTTTAAAGGAATAAATGTAACAAACCTGTTCATGAGCGTCGCAGCATTCAGAGCCGATATCTGTCTCTTCCGTGTGACTGGCTGCATCGTTTTCACAATTCTTACTATTTCAATTTTAATTTGTAAAATATAAAGAGAAAGAGAAACCCCCCAAAAATGCCAAAAATACCTGAAAAAACAGTTAATAAATAGATAACATTTAGCTTCGAATGTACCCCAAAAATCTAAAAAATTGTTATAACAAAAAATACTGTTTTAAACGTACAATATATTCTCTCTTCTTTGGATTGTTTCGAATTCAAATAAAAAATGCCACTATATAGTTAAAGAGAAACCCCAAAAAGCATCAAAAACGACCCAAAAAAACATTAAAAAAGCTAAATAAATTACTGTTTAAAACTTATACTTATAAGCGCCAAATAAATACCTAAAAAACAGTTAATGAATAAATAGAAATACTTTTTCTAACTCACCCGAAAGCGCCAAAAAACGACCAAAAAACCTGTTATCGATGTATGAGTGTGTATGAATGGGTGAATGTGTGTATGAATGGGTGAATGTGGTAAGATATGTAAAGCGCTTTGGGGCTGAGAAAATCGGCTAGAAAAGCGCTATATAAATCAAGTCCATTTACCATTTACCATTTAAAAAAAACAAAAAAAAATTATGTTTCGATTGACCCCAAAAATACCCCAAAAAACTGTTAGATGTAACAAAAAAATACTCTTTCTAACATGGAATATTAATATCTCTCCTCTGCCTGCAACCAAGCCGACTGTTTTGACAATAGCATGTCACAGCTTTGAGGTTAATCCACGGTTATATAATAACACTATCTATAATCCCTATAAAGCTGCTGGAAATAGGAATATTAGACAGAATTGATTTAATTTACTTTAGCAGATAAATAGAATTATAAGATTATTC
>CM047513.1:1165163-1182663 GCA_026122265.1 Ammodytes dubius | reverse complement strand
ATAGATAGATCGATAGATAAGGGCAGAGGGTGTCACATTGTATCATATTGTATGGAATGTAAAGCCCACTGAGACAAATGTATTTGTGATTTTGGGCTATACAAATAAAACTGATTTGATTTGATTTGAATATGGGAGAATGTTTAAGTTGTAAATGTCATCATGAAAGTTTTGCCAGTTGTCTTTGAAAGGCGAGTCTTTTTGTCCAAATCACTTGTTGTCAAAATCAGTGAATATCTCCTCATGATCCGCTACCTGTCTGTACTGTGTGTGCGCTGAAAATAAATCCATTGTTTAATAAACAGCCTAGGCTCTGTAGACAGGCATGTTGCTAGCTTCGGTGGCCCTTTTTATTTACATGTACCGTTTACAGAGCCTAGGCTGTGTATTAACAAATGGATTTTATTTCTGTGCGCACACACACACACACACACAGACACACACACAGACACATACACAGACACATACATAGAGAGAGAGAGAGAGAGAGAGAGAAGAGAGAGAGAGAGAGAGAGAGAGAGAGAGAGAGAACACACACACACACACACACACACACACACACACACACACACACACACACACACACACACACACACAGTACAGACAGGTAGCGGATCATGAGGAGATATTCACTGATTCCACCTTTCAAAAGTCAACTGGCAAAGTTTCACAATGACATCTATAACTTAAAAATTCTCCCCTATTCGCTTACAGTGTTGTTTATATGAAAAAGTTACACACTATAGCTTTAAGAATGTCCTCTTTTCCCCACCTACTACAGTGTCTTGCTTTAAAGGGACACTGTGTAACATTTTAAGTAATTCATTAGCTAAAATCAATATCCTCATTCATAAATATGTCCTCATTGGTGTAAAATCATCTCTGCCAATAATCTGAATTATCCTCCTGAGCGGAGAATTACATTGAGCGGGCAGGTCTTATGGAGGCATCCATGTTTTTGGAATGTCATCGGGTGCATTGTTTAGAATTTAGAATTGTCCTTGAAGGCCACTGTAGCTTCTGTTATTATTCGAAAGGGTTGGGGTTACCCAGGGAGTGTTGCATTCTAGAACTTTCTAGAACTTTCTTGATGATGTCATATTACACACTGCACCTTTAAGCTTCCCAGCCTTGAATGTATCCAAAGCTTGACCGAGAGAAGGCCTTTGTTATTAAACAGATACATCGCCTTGCCCTCTAGGCTTATCTTATGGGAAAAACATCGTAAAGTTTTTCAACAAGATTTATTGCTATTTCTACCTCCTCGTCTCCAAAGCACCAAGAATAGAATGAGAACATTTATTAAAGTCAAATGTGAAGAATATATCAATGGTTTAAATGATTATATATTGGTAAATGCAAATTAATGAGGGGGGGGGGCATAATATCATTAAAATCCTACAATGTTTCGCCTTAATGGGAGACGGGATTAGCTTGTGATGATGGATGGATAGCCAGATAGATACAGACTCAGAAACAATATTTTTTACTTTTTTTTCTTAACGGCACGATCGATCGGTATTGCCAAGTTTAATTTTTTTTTTTTATGAAAAACTTACTCACTATGGCTTTAAATATGTCCTTTTCTGTCCCCACCCACAGTGTCTCGCCTTAATGGGAGGCGGGGGTTGGGCTGTGACGAGTGGACAGTGCGGCCGCCAGTCGACAGACAGACAGATAGACAGATAGATAGACAGATAGATAGAAAACGTTTCCCCCTATTCGCCTACAGTGTCATTTATATGAAAAAGTTACACACTATAGCTTTAAAAATGGACAATGCAGCCACCAGACAGACAGACAGACAGACAGATAACTTTTGCACCAATAACATTTTCAAGTTTGACATGAAAAAAATCTCGCTTAATTTTTTAAGTTAAAAAATTCTCTTCTACTCACCTACATTGTCATTTATATGAAAAAGTTACCCAATATACCTTTAAAAATGTCCTTTTCTTTCCCTTTTCTGTCCCCACCCACAGTGTCTCGCCTTAATGGGAGGCGGGGGTTGGCCTGTGACGAGTGGACAGTGCGGCCGCCAGTCCCTTCTTCCCGGCAGACGGAGGAAGAAATCCAAAAAGATTCTGAAAAAATCGAAATCGAAGTCGTCTCGTCTCCGCCGGTGGTCGTCCGTTGTCTGGTGCCCGAGCAGATGGAGTCTCTGGCGGGCTACGTGTACAAAGCCGCTAGCGAGGGCCGCGTGCTAACGTTAGCCGCGCTGCTGCTCAACCACTCGGAAGGGGAAACGCGCTACCTGCTAAGCTACGTCACACAGCTAGCCGGGCAACGGTCCACACCGCTCATCATAGCTGCTAGGAACGGACATGATAAGGTATTTATTTGCATGTCTATCTGGGTGGGTGGGTGGGTGTCTGTCTGTCCGTCTATCCATCTGTATGTCTGTCCGTGTGTTTGTCTGTCTGTCTGTCCGTCTATCCATCTGTATGTCTGTCCGTCTGTCTGTCCGTGTGTTTGTCTGTCTGTCCGTCTATCTATCCATCTGTATGTCTGTCCGTCTGTCTGTCCGTGTGTTTGTCTATCTATCCATCTGTATGTCTGTCCGTGTGTCTGTCTGTCTGTCCGTCTATCTATCCATCTGTATGTCTGTCCGTGTGTTTGTCTGTCTGTCCGTCTATCTATCCATCTGTATGTCTGTCCGTCTGTCTGTCCGTGTGTTTGTCTATCTATCCATCTGTATGTCTGTCCGTGTGTTTGTCTATCTATCCATCTGTATGTCTGTCCGTGTGTCTGTCTGTCTGTCCGTCTATCTATCCATCTGTATGTCTGTCCGTGTGTTTGTCTATCTATCCATCTGTATGTCTGTCCGTGTGTCTGTCTGTCTGTCCGTCTATCTATCCATCTGTATGTCTGTCCGTGTGTTTGTCTATCTATCCATCTGTATGTCTGTCCGTGTGTTTGTCTGTCTGTCCGTCTATCTATCCATCTGTGTGTCTGTCCGTCTGTCTGTCCGTGTGTTTGTCTATCTATCCATCTGTATGTCTGTCCGTGTGTTTGTCTGTCTGTCCGTCTATCTATCCATCTGTATGTCTGTCCGTGTGTTTGTCTATCTATCCATCTGTATGTCTGTCCGTGTTGTTTGTCTGTCTGTCCGTCTATCTATCCATCTGTATGTCTGTCCGTGTGTTTGTCTGTCTGTCCGTCTATCTATCCATCTGTATGTCTGTCCGTCTGTCTGTCCGTCTGTCCGTCTATCTATCCATCTGTATGTCTGTCCGTCTGTCTGTCCGTCTGTCCGTCTATCTATCCATCTGTATGTCTGTCTGTGTGTTTGTCTGTCTGTCTGTCCGTCTATCTATCCATCTGTATGTCTGTCCGTGTGTTTGTCTGTCTGTCCGTCTATCTATCCATCTGTGTGTCTGTCCGTCTGTCTGTTTATTGTCCATAGTGTACATTTAGGTTTCTATTTGATATGTCTGTGTGTTTGTCTGTCTGTCAGTCAGTCTATCTATTTATCTTTTTTTTTATCGATCTATCTTTCTGTCTCTCTCTCTCTGTCCAGGTTGTCCGACTGCTATTGGACCATTACAAGGTGGACACGGAGCAGACTGGCACGGTCCGCTTTGATGGGTAAGATGATCAGTGTTATCATTTTGCATAATTTATTGATTCCTGTTGCAAAATGTGTCCAACCTTAGAATAGAAATACAATATAGATATATAGAATTTTTTTTTTTTAAATAAATCCCCCTCCTCTGAAACTACATAGTGCACCTCTAAGTAAAAGCTGTCAGATAAGCACTAAAATCAGTATTTTTGCAACTAACGATTATTTTTTTTACCCAAGGAGTGTTGCAATCACGCGACTCAACGAATCGATGACCAAATTCATTGTCAACGCTTTTAGTAATTGATTTTTATCGATTTTATCGATTCGTTGTTGCAGCCCTTCAGTATTTAAAGAAAGTGAAACTCCTAACCTCGTCTCTGTCTCTTTCTGTGTGTGTGTTTGTGTCTGTCTGCCCCCTCTCTCCCCTCTCTCACTCTCTGCCTGTCTGTCTTTCTCTGTCTGTCTGTCTGTCTGCCTGTCTCTCTCCCCCCCTCCCCCTCCCTCTCTCTCTCCCCCCTCCTTCCCTCTCCCACCTCTCTCTCCCCTCTCCCTCTCCCCCCTAATTACTTATTTACACACTATCTCCCTCTCTCCCTCTCTCCAGCTATGTAATCGACGGTGCCACTGCCCTGTGGTGTGCGGCGGGAGCAGGTCACTTCGAGGTCGTGCGTTTGCTGGTCTCGCACCGCGGAAACGTAAACCACACCACCATCACCAACTCCACGCCGCTCAGAGCCGCCTGTTTCGATGGCCGCTTGGACATCGTGAAATACCTCGTGGAGAACAAAGCGGACATTAGCATCACCAACAAGTACAACAACACCTGTCTAATGATCGCCGCTTACAAGGGACATGCGGACGTGGTCAGTTTTCTGTTGGAGAAAGGGGCCGACCCGAATGCCAAGGCGCATTGCGGGGCGACCGCGTTGCATTTTGCAGCCGAAGCGGGGCATCTGGAGATAGTCAAAGAGCTGGTACGATGCAATGCTGCAATGGTGGTGAACGGGCATGGCATGACACCGCTAAAGGTACGTTTAAAGATTTTATTATCTGTATTTTTTTTGGTTTTTTTGGGCATTTTTATGCTTTATTGATAGTGTAGAGACAGAGTTGAAATGGGGCAGAGAGGGGAGTGACATGCAGAGAACGACCGCGGGCTGGAATCGAACCCGGGTCCGCTGCTGGCCGAGGCCCATGGGGGGGGGGCGCCCTACCAACTGAGCTAAGGGCACCCCCTATTATCAGTATTTTTAATGTTGTGGTTGATTGTTTTTCCATGTAGTTTACACAATACACTTTTTAGGCTTTATTTAAGGTGCTTGAAGGAACTTTTAAATATTTCTGAAACAGTCTCATTTTTCCTCTGATGATCATAAATTACATGTAACAGCAAACGAGACCATCAGTGCAAAGAATGCTATTTTTATATAGTTTTTCTTAATGCCTTTGTCATGGGTATACGCTCACCCAGGAACAACAGCTGGCGTGGTAAAAACACTACCGCTTTTGTCCAAAGGGGGCGCTAGAATTAACACAGACTGAAAGTTCCTCAGAGCATCTTGTTAATGATATGAAATATTTGTTGAGATATATCCTGCCCTAGTATCCCTTTAAATTCACAGTCTGGAATGAACACACACTGAAAGTTCCTCAGAGCACCTTTTTATTAAATTATTTTTTAAATATATTGAACCATTGAATTAAATTGTTATATTCTTTTTTTCCAGGTTGCTATAATGCTAAATAAAAACTAATGCAATTTATTTTGAGGAGATATTCACTGATTTTGACAACAAGCGTTCTCCAGAATCACTGACTCCACCTTTTTTTAAGGGCATAGCCTGTCATATTATGTACAGACTTGTACACTATAATACTACACTCAACAAAAATATAAACGCAACAATTTTGTTTTTGCTCCCATTCAGGGTGGCCTTTTATTGTGGACAGTCTAAGGCACACCTGTGCACTAATCATGATGTCAGATCAGCATCTTGATGTGGCACACCTGTGAGGTGGGATGGATTATCTCAGCAAAGCAGAAGTGCTCACTATCACACATTTAGACAGATTTGTGAACAATGTTTGAGAGAAATGGTACAATTGTGTATCTGGAATGAATTTTAGATCTTTAAGTCCATCTCATGAAAAATGGGAGCAAAAACAAAAGTGTTGCGTTTATATTTTTGTTGAGTATAAATAAAACCTTATTACATTTTTCTTTTTCTTTATTCCCCAGGTGGCGGCGGAGAGCTGCAAAGCGGACGTGGTGGAGCTGCTCCTGGCGCACGCCGACTGCGACGCGCTGAGCCGGATCGAGGCGCTGGAGCTGCTCGGCGCGTCTTTCGCCAACGACCGCGAAAACTACGACATCCAACGCACCTACCACTATCTCCACACGGCCATGACGGAGAGACATTCCAACCCTAACGATGTCATAACGAAACCCTTACTGCCGCCCATAGAGGCTTACGGCGGGCGGCGAGAATGCAAAACGCCGCAAGAACTGGAGGTCATTCGCGTGGACAGAGATGCTTTGCACATGGAAGGGCTCATGATAAGGGAAAGGATTTTGGGGTCGGACAATATGGACGTCTCGCATCCGATCATATACAGAGGGGCAGTGTACGCGGATAACATGGAGTTCGAGCAGTGCATCAAGCTGTGGTTGCACGCGCTGCACCTGAGGCAGAAGGGGAACAGAAACACGCACAAAGACCTGCTGAGGTTCGCTCAGGTTTTCTCCCAGATGGTTCATCTGAAGGAGCCCGTGATCGCAGCCTCCGTCGAACAGGTAGGTTTATGTTTTGATTGTTTTGATTTATTTTTAATAGTTTTTTTTAAAAGGTGCTACGAGGAACTTTTTTAATATATCTGAAACAAGTCTTTATCTTATATTTTATTTTAGTGTGTGTGTGTGTGTGTGTGTGTGTGTGTGTGTGTGTGTGTGTGTGTGTGTGTCTCATTTTCAATGATGTTGAGTTAAGTAGTTTTTTAAAGCTGCTACGAGGAACTTTTTAAATATTTCTGAAACAGTCTCATTTTTCCTCTGATGATCATAAATTACATGTAACAGCAAACGAGACCATCAGTGCAAAGAATGCTATTTCAATATAGTTTTTCTTAATGCCTTTGTCATGGGTATACGCTCACCCAGGAACAAGAGCTGGCGTGGTAAAAACACTACTGCTTTTGTCCAAAGGGGGCGCTAGAATTAACACAAACTGAAAGTTCCTCGGAGCAACTTTTATTTTCATTGATTGATTTCAGTTTATTTACATTTTTTGGATTATCTCATTTTATTTTGAAGGGAGGTTGATAATTGATCATTTTTACTCTATAATAATATTTCTGGTTCTCTAATTTATTTCCAAAAGTGATCTCCCTTCTTATCTTATTTTATACATACATACATCCATCTTCAACCGCTTATCCGAAATCGGGTCGCGGGGGCAGCAGCTTGAGCAGGGAACCCCAAACTTCTCTATCTTATTTTATTTTTTAATTAATTATCTAATTTTATTTTGACAGGTCTTGAGCTGCAGTGTGGTTGAAATCGAGCGCAGTATGGCCCGGGTGGAGACAGCGGTGGAATCGGAGCTTCCGCAGGCGTCTGAGAACTACGAATCAAACGTTTTCACCTTCCTGTACCTGGCCTGTATCAGCACTAAGACCGTCTGCAGCGATCTGGAGCGGGCGGTGATAAACAAACACATTTATGACCTCATAAGGTAATTTATTTTATTTTATTTATTTATTTTATTTAACCTTTATTTCACCAGGAAGGTCCCATTGAGTTACAGTAACTCTTCTCACAGGGAGTCCTGGCCAAGACAGGCAGCAGAAAAGAAGTTGCAGAATTTGCACAAGGCCACACACACATACAAACAAAGTACACCACAATTGACACTATAATGCTAAAATTACACTTCAAAACAGGCTATATAGAAACAAGCTAATACATACAGCTTTAAAAAAAAAAATATATATTAATTAAAAAAAAATTTAAATTTAAAACAAATTAAAAAATAATATACTTCTTCCTACTGTATAAAGCACACCTGTCGCTGCTTCAGTCTAAGCTCACCGTGATCTAGTACATTTATCTATTGCTATGCTGTATGTTACTGCTGTTTGTCTAACTTCTGTTGCTATGTTGAATATGTTATTGTTGTCTATGTGTGATTTTACTGGCTGTAGTACAGTGTTGTCTTGTTCTCTCCCTCTCCCCTTTCCCCCCAGGAGGTCATTCACCTCCTACCAGGCCATTGCTTAAATAAGACATTGTTTCTTAGCAATTTTTGCCTGTTTAAATAAAGGTTGATGATGAAGATGACTTCTTTTCAGGCATATCAATTCAATATGTTATTTGTTTAAAAAAAAAAAAAAAAAAAAGAAAAAAAAAGTGAAATCATTTGAACATAATGTTTTGTATTTTTATGCTTTTCATTTTGTTTTGTAATTTTGATATGTCTGAAATAAATTGGATATAATATAATATAATATAATGTAATGTAATGTAATTGCAGGTTGGACCCGCGGAGCCGAGAGGGACAGTCTCTGCTACACCTGGCTATCAGCTCCAACACACCTGTAGACGACTTCCACACCAACGACGTCTGCAGCTTCCCCAGTGCACAGGTAAGAGAGGGGGGGGGGGGGGGTTAGGGTTAGTTTATATTTAGGACAGTGGGCTGACAAAACAAGTACTTATTTTTATTTATTAATTACTTTTTTTAACTTTTTTCAAAACTTTTTTTTTTTTTTACTAACTTTTAACCTTTTTTTTACTTTTTTTTTTTTTTTTTTACTTTTTTTTTAAAGCAAGGGTTAGGTTTAAGTTTGGTGTTTTTTTTATATATATATATATATATATATATATATATAAATAAACAACATTACACATATAAATAAAAACAAACAAACACTTGCTCCATCACAACACATCAAAAAGAAAACTGAAATAAAACAAAATAAAAATTACAAAAAAATAATAAACTTGGCCATAAGATCAAAGTGATTTAGAGTGGGCGATGATAAACAACTAACAAGGGTTTTCACAATAATAAAGGTTTTTGGTAAAGGGACTTGACTTATACAGAGCTTTTTAGCCAATTTTTCTCAGCCCCAAAGCACAGGTAAGGAAGGAAGGGTTAGGGTTAGTTTATGTTTAGGACAGTGTAGTACTCGTGTACTCAAGTACTTGTTTTATTTATTCATTTATTTATTTATCACTTATTTATTTTTTTACTAACTTTTTAATTTTAATTTTTTTTATTTTTTGCATTTGTTTGACTCGACATCATTCTAAATGAGACACTCACTCACCTCACTCACTCACTCACTCACTCACTCACTCACTCACTCACTCACTCACTCACTCACTCACTCACTCACTCACTCACTCACTCACTCACTCACTCACTCGCACACACACACACACACACCCTTCAATTGATCTCTACAGTATAAATAGAGGTTAAATGAAATGAAAAATGTATTAAAGTTTTTCATTTCTGTGTGTCTATTTTTCCTGCAGGTGACCAAGCTGCTGCTGGACTGCGGCGCTGCTGTGAACGCGGTGGACCACGAAGGAAACACTCCGCTACACGTCATAGTCCAGTACAACCGTCCAATCAGCGACTTCCTCACTCTCCACGCCATAATCATCAGCCTGGTGGAGGCCGGCGCGCACACCGACCGCACCAACAAGCAGAAGAAAACGCCTCTGGACAAAAGCACCACGGGCGTTTCGGAGATTTTGCTGAAAACGCAAATGAAGATGAGTTTAAAGTGCCTGGCAGCGCGCGCAGTAAGACAGCACGCGATCACCTACCGCAACCAGATCCCCAAGACGCTCGAAGAGTTTGTAGAGTTCCATTAAAAAAAGTTTGAAGACACACCGATAATCGATAATAGATAATCGGGCATTGGGCATTGGTTCCAGTCATTCGCACACAGGCATACCGGTGGTGGAAAGGGAAGCGTGGCTGCCATTCAGCGCCTATACGGCCCCTCAGACCACCACCTCAAACATACAGCAGTCATACACATTCACACCAGGCAAGGTGGGTGAAGTGTCTTGCCCAAGGACACAACTACCGTGACACAAGTGGCAGGGCGGGGATCGAACCACCAACCCCTTCGATCATTGGCCGACCCGCTCTACCACCTGAGACACAGTCGCCCCCCCCACTACAACAATGACTGTGCTCTCTGTGTGTTTTTGGTCTAGAGAGATGACCTTACGAGCCGATATGGTACATACTCTATCCACTACGCCACCGGAGCGCCCAATGTGTCTTCGTCTTTTTGAGAAGAAAAAGGACATGAGAGACAAATGGACTCAAACTACGCTTTTTTTTTTTTCTAATAAATCTCAAACGGTGCTGAGGAGAATTTATGGCGATTCAGTACGTTTAAAAAAAAAAGGTGTTTTTGAATATATTTTAAAAAACGAAGAGAGAGAGAGAGAGAGAGAGAGAGAGAGTGTTGGCTGCTTTTTTTCATTTTATTTTGAAGGAATAGTTTGTGTTTTTTGGGGGGTTTTTTTGTTGCTTTTTTGCTTCACTCGTGGGTTCAAGAAAAGACAATTGACAAACACAGACAGACACACACACACACACACACACACACACACACACACACACACACACACACACACACACACACACACACACACACACACAACCAGGCTGTTAATTCCTCCATACCATCTCCTCCCAGGTAAAGTCCAGTGTTGGTAGTCGATGCTTTAAAGAACGGAAAAGCTCCTAAGAAGATACAATATGGTACAAGGTCACTGAGACCTCACAATATGGAAGGTCACAGTAACCTTTGACCTCCAAAATCTATTCAGTTCATCTTTGAGTCAGAGTGAGAGAGAGAGAGAGAGAGAGAGAGAAAGAGAGAGAGAGAGAGAGAGAGAGAGAGAGAGTGGACACTAGTGCAAAGTTTGAAGAAAATCCCTCAAAGCGTTCTGGAGATATTCTCTGCGTTCCGAATCGCATACTCTTTCTTTTTTCTATTCTACATACTACATCCGACGATAAAAATAATCTAGTTAGCATGCAGTAGGCATACTATTGGGACATACTTTTACTTATTTATTTCATCATAGCATTGCGCCTTGATCTAGCCTCTTGCTTTTATATCCGTCGCATCCCCGTTTGTTTTCATATGGAGGCTCCGTTGATGTGACGTCACTTCACGTGCGCACTGGATTGTGGGTCAGAATCGCCCAAATAGGATGCAGTTTTCAACAATAAAAATCTCGGCCGGATGTAGTATGACATCCGGGTACTTCTAACCATCCTAAATCTGGCCACAAGAATCGGGACATCCTAAATCTTTTTTTCTACCAAACTATATAGTAGATAGTATGCGATTCGGAATGCAGGGATAGTGTTCACAAGAATGGCCCGGACATTTAAGTATGCACACACACACTAAAGAGAATACTGTCTGTCCCATTGACTTAAACCTAAGAGTGAAACACTAAGCTCAAAATAGCAAATGTTGAATTGTTTCTTTGAGTATTAATGGCTGCCATAGACCGTCTCTGTGTGTGTGTGTTGTGTGTGTGTGTGTGTGTGTGTGTGTGTGTGTGTGTGTGTGTGTGTGTGTGTGTGTGCGTGTGTGTGCGTGTGTGTGTGTGTGTGTGTGTGTGTCAGTGTGTGTGTGTGTGTGTGTCTCTCTCTCTCTGATGTGCAGATAGACGGATACTAGAAAGAGACTTTGAACAGTTTTATGATCATTTTCTTGTTAATTTTGCCTTATCTCCACACGGGGAAAATGTCGCCATTTTACTGTGTGTGTGTTCGCGCGTGTGTGTGTGTGTGAGCCTGTGTGTGTGTGTGTGTGTGAGAGAGAGAGAGAGAGACACACACACCGACCTCGCCTGCTTTGCAACATACTTTGTCACATGTACGATGAATTGTTATTATTTTAAATTTAATTTTAAATCTAGTTTTGACCGGGTTTAGATTTTTATGGTGAAAAGAAAAACTTTGGGACACATGATGTGGTTGTTGGACAGATTTAAAAGTCATACTAGGCAGGATACTACTTAAAAACACAAATTAAAGTCTCTACGAGGAACTTTTAAATATTTCTGAAACAGTCAAATTTTTACTCTGATGATCATAAATTACATGTAACAACAAACGAGACCATCAGTGCAAAGAATGCTATTTTTTATATAGTTTTTCTTTATGCCTTTGTCATGGGGGTATACGCTCACCCAGGAACAACAGCTGGCGTGGTAAAAACACTACCGCTTTTGTCCAAAGGGGGACGCTAGAATTAAGACACACTGAAAGTTCCTCGGAGCATCTTGTTAATGATATTAAATATTCGTTGAGATATATCCTGGCCTAGTATCCCTTTTAAATTCACTGTCTGGTTTTTAATTTGCTCATATATTAAATTAAGTTTTATTTTGAAAAGGCTTTCGCTGGTATCGATTATGAGTGGACAATGTGGTATAGGTTGCGTTCCGAATCGCATACTCTTTCTTTTTTCTATTCTACATACTACATCCGACGATAAAAAGAATCTAGTTAGGATGCAGTAGGCATACTATTGGGACATACTTTTACTCTCTTATTTCATCGTAACATTGCGCATTGATCTTGCCTCTTGATTTCATATCCGTCTCATCCCCGTTTGTTTTCATATGGAGGCTTCGTCGATGTGACGTCACTTCACGTGCGCACTGGATTGTGGGTCAGAATCGCCCCAAATAGGATGCAGTTTTCAACACTAACAATCTTGGCCGCATGAAGTAGGACATCCGGGTACTTCTAACCATCCTAAATCTGGCCATAAGAATCGGGACATCCTAAATCTTTTTTCTACATACTATATAGTAGAAAGTATGAGATTCGGAACGCAACCTGTGTTTTTTTGCCTGATTATTTTTTTTTCACTTTATTGAAACAATGGAGAAATATAACAGACGAAATACTGGACAGAAAAAAATTGTTTTTTTCATTTGTTCGGATAAAGTTTAATCAAATTAAACATGAAAAAAACTAACTGTGTATGTTGTACTTTTCCTATCCTGGTCCCACCAGACCATCGTACTTCATTTAGCCTGGTCCTACCAGACCATCGTACTTCATTTCATTTGTACAGAAGGTCTGGAATCGCTCAATTGACAAACGTTAACTCACTTGAAGGCGGGTGTCTGTTGAAGTTTAAAACTATTGGATCTGCCCAGTGCCACTCTGGATCTGCCAACCAATCACATAACGTTTGGTTGTAATGTGTATAATGTGCTGGCTTCTGTTCACAAATATCAATTTACATACAGCTCTGGAAAAAACTTAAGAGACCACTCCAAATGTTCAGTGTCTCTCGTTTGACTATTTAGAGGCAAATGTTTGAGTAGAATGAACATTTTGGTTTTGTAATATAAACTACTGACAACATTTCTACCAAATTCCAAAACATTTTATGCCACCTTTTGTCATTGAAGAGAATTTCCATGAAGTAATGTAGAGATGAAGATTGAAGAGAAATCCAGACTGGTCTCTTCATTATTTACAGAGCTATAGATAGATAGATAGATAGATAGATAGATAGATAGATATTTACATTAAATCTTAATGTTTTGTCCACAAGATGGCAGTATATGCACGTCTCTGTTATGTGGTGATTACAGCTCACAAACACACACACACAGGCACACACACACATTCATACACCGATAGCAGCAGCAGCTACCACGCAGGGTGAAAAAAACAAGTCTAGGAATTTAAAATGTTTTCATCTGCTAATAGTTTTTTTTTAATCAATCCAGAGATTCCAGACACAATGAGAACAATGTGTGTGTGCGCGCGCATGTGTGTGTGTGTCTGTGACTTTGTGTGTGTGTGTTACAATGAGAACAATGTGTGTGTGTTTGTGAGACTGTGACGTGTGTGTGTTTGTATCTGTGTGTATGAGACTGTCTGTGTGACTGTGTGTGTGTGTCTGTAACTTTGTGTGTGTTTGTGAGAGAGTGACTGTCTGTGTGTGTGTGTGTGTGTGTGACTGTCTGTGTGACATTGTGTGTGTGTGACTGTGTGTGTGTGTGTGTGTGTGTGTGTGTGTCTGTTACTTTGTGTGTGTGTGTGTGTGTGTCTGTAACTTTGTGTGTGTGTGTGTGTGTGTGTGTGTGTGTGTGTAAATAGCTCTTATACAATGAGAACAATAGGAAAATGAGGAGACGACGTTA
The DNA here is from genome assembly GCA_026122265.1 of Ammodytes dubius. Taxonomy (NCBI): domain Eukaryota; kingdom Metazoa; phylum Chordata; class Actinopteri; order Uranoscopiformes; family Ammodytidae; genus Ammodytes; species Ammodytes dubius. The sequence continues at coordinate 1,168,873 of CM047513.1, read as the reverse complement.
TTAAATCCAGAGTGAAACCTCAGACAGACGCAGAGACCAAAATGCTCCGAGATAATTTCCACCACAAAATAAGTTATTGGCCTATTGCAGACTAAAAATACCTTTAATTAATTTCCCCTGTGTGTGTGTGTGTGTGTGTGTGTGTGTGTGTGTGTGTGTGTGTGTGTGTGTGTGTGTGTGTGTGTGTGTGTGTGTGTGTGTGTGTGTGTGTGTGTGTGTGTGTGTGTGTGTGTGTGTGTGTGTGTGTGTCAGTCCAGTCTGTTAATTATGTCCTTAAAAAACAAAGTTAGAAATGTTGAAACCGAGAAATACTAAAGATTTTATTTTCTCCATGATCTTATCCCCCCCCCCACACACACACACACACACACACACACACTCACACCTACACGCACACACACACCTACACACACATACACACACACACAGTACTTATCTATTCATCCTTTGGTTGATTTGAGACTAAATTGAGACACTGCAGGTTTAGTTACATTTTTCTTGGGGCAGATAAACAAGATTAAACTAGCAAAAAGATGCATAGACAGACACACACACACACACACACACACACATACACACACACACACACACACACACACACACACACACGCACATTCGCAGACAGACATACAGACGTGGGCAACACACACACACACGCACACACACACACACACCACACACACACAGACGCAGGTCTTGAAAAACAATATTTTGTCTGAGTGTGATACTTACTGTGATAACAGCCATTACCCACGTTGTTTGTACCTGTGTGTACATGTTGTTGACGCATTGTTGACGTATTTGCAGCATCCCACACTTTACAATAAGGAACACAACATTGTAGTAATAATAATTATGCTTTACCTAGGGGAGAACGGGGTAATGTGAGACACTTTTTACATTTGCTTCCCTCTAAGCGAGCTAAAATGATTTATCACTCAAATTTACACATTTCCAAATAAATTCAGGATGTTTCCTAGAAAAGGGCATTAGCAGAATTTGTTCAAGACAAAGGGCAGTGAAAATATGATTGTTTTAAGAAAAGTTGTCTTGTGTCTCAGTTTACCCCAGCTGTGGGGTAAACTGAGACAGACCAGAGAAATCAAGGGGGTAAACTGATCCACTTACTTTTTTTCCACTCTGAAACTACCATAACAACACATATTGTAACAGTTACAATCCTGACAGCTAGCTTGAAAACCAAATATTCCAAAACTAATGTCGGACGAGTAACAGAGCAAAGCACAATCAGAACCAGAACAGCCTGGGACTCAGAACACAGGACTAGACCCAGCTCTCATTTTCCATCTTTTGAGTCTTTGATTAATATTTTTCTGCATTTGTTTTATTGTGATCATTCATTGAATAAAGACATATTACTTAGAGTCTATTGATGTTAAAGGTCACTCTCCTGTCCCCCACATACATACGTGCCAAACCATGCCCTTGCTGACACCCCTTCAACCATCAACCCCCACCTCCAGCCCACATTGTCTTTTGTCTTTTCAAACTAGTCTCCTTGCTACCTCAAATATAATGGATTCATTACAAGAGGGCACAGACACTGTCTCACTTTACCCCACAGCATTTGTCTCACTTTACCCCACTGCCACAATTTGAGAAAAAACTACCTCTCAGCAAATCAGGCTAATCTTCAGTTATCATCATCACATGGTTTCATATGTTGGTAGTTCATCAACACGTATGATAGAAGTTTTTCTACGTGAATACATTTGCTTTGGCACAACAATCGATTAAGTTGACAGCAAGAAAATTGACTTTTACATGCAAAAAATACATTTTTGTGAAAAAAACATGCTTACCACAGCACCATGAGGTCCTCTCTTTCAGGGCCATGGGGAAATGAGAGGGGCTTGAAAACATATACCTCACATGACCAAAAATGTGTTCCATTACCTAGATACAGTGGGTGTCTCACATTACCCCATGGCTCACATTCCCCTGTTCTCCCCTACTATACTGTAGTTTTTCTTTTTGTGAGTTTTTTTAATACAATATTTTTTTTAATTATTTTGTCTTTTGTTTTTTACTAAAATGATTTTATTTTGTTTTTTGTAAATTATTATTATTTATTTATATTTTTCCTAGTAACTACTATATATATTTTTTTTATTTATTTATTTATTTTTTGTTACTACTGCATTCTTTAATTTTTAAAAGCTATGTAGCAGTTACTACATTTATATATTTTTTATTTTTGTTAGTAAAACATATAAGTAAATTATTAAATTATTATTATTTATTTATATTTTCCCTAGTAACTACTATAGTTTATTTTTTATTTGTTTTACTTACTTAAATTCTTAATTTTTTCTTACTACTGAATTTATTATTATTATTATTATTATTATTATTATTATATATTATTATTATTATTATTATTATTATTATTATTATTATTATTATTATTATTATTATTATTTCATTATTATTTTTTCTTCTAAAAGCTATGTAGCAGTCACTAGTGTTACCAGGTATTTCAATGGGCTGGAATGTTGTGTAAAGTTTAGCACCAATAAAGCTGCTCACACACACACACACACACACACACACACACACACACACACACACACACACACACACACACACACACACACACACACACACACACACACACACACACACTGCTCCTTCTGATCAAAACGCTATTAAACAGGGAACACTGCTGTGTGTGTGTGTGTGTGTGTGTGTGTGTGTGTGTGTGTGTGTGTGTGTGTGTGTGTGTGTGTGTGTGTGTGTGTGTGTGTGTGTGTGTGTGTGTGTGTGTGTGTGTGTGTGTGTGTGTGTGTGTGTGTGTGTCGTTAGTTTAAAATGTTCCCAGATGTGCCAGTGTCCTCGAGGCCGGAGACTCATCGACAGACTGACGGAATGAGGGCTTTTCCACTGCACAGGTATTTACAGGTGTGTGTGTGTGTGTGTGTGTGTGTGTGTGTGTGTGTGTGTGTGTGTGTGTGTGTGTGTGTGAGTGTCTCTCTCTCTGTGTGTGTGTGTGTGTGTTTGTGTGTGAGTGTCTCTCTCTCTCTCTCTCTCTCTCTCTGTGTGTGTGTGTGTGTGTGTGTCTGTGGGTGTGTGTGAGTGTGCGTGTCTGTGTGTGTGTGTGTTGCATAGTAACTGTGATCACTGACTGATCTGAAGCCGTTTAATCGTGTGTTTGACTCTGAGTTTCCACTTGTTATTTCCAGCAGAGTGCAGACGTCCAGCTTTTTATTGACGTGTGTTTGTGTGTGTGTGTGTGTGTGTGTGTGTGTGTGTGTGTGTGTGTGTGTGTGTGTGTGTGTGTGTGTGTGTGTGTGTGTGTGTGTTGTTTAGTAATATTGGAGTATTTAGCATCATCTAGTGGTGAGATTGTAGATGTCAACGCTCCCTTGCTAACCCCTAAGAATTTACAGAAGCTACGGTGGCCTTCAAGGACAAGAAGCTAGTTACTAAAGATGGCATCATCCACCACTGCCTCAAGTCTTTCCACAATATCAAGTGATGAGGTGAAGATGTATTTAGTTATTTATTCTATAGTACTTCTTCTTCTTCTTGGTCTTCCAACAGGTGCATTTCCCCAGAATTTACCCAAAAATACAAATGAATTCCACACACACACACAAAAACACACACACACACACACAGGGCCGCCTTTATGCACGGGCTTACCTGGGCTGAAGCCCCAGGGCCTACAAGGATCAGGGGCCTCTAAA
>CM047513.1:1137663-1145163 GCA_026122265.1 Ammodytes dubius | reverse complement strand
TTCTCTGAAACGCCTTTGGAGACGGCTTATGGTGGAGAAATGAACATTCAATGCACAAGCAACAGATCTGGTTGACATTCCTGCTGTCAGCATGCCAATTGCACGCTCCCTCAATGCTTGTGGCATCTGTGGCATTTTGCTGTGAGACGAAACTGCACATTTCAGGGTGGCCTTTTATTGTGGACAGTCTAAGGCACACCTGTGCACTAATCATGATGTAAGATCAGCATCTTGATGTGGCACACCTGTGAGGTGGGATGGATTATCTCAGCAAAGCAGAAGTGCTCACTATCACACATTTAGACAGATTTGTGAACAATGTTTGAGAGAAATGGTAATATTGTGTATCTGGAATGAATTTTAGATCTTTAAGTCCATCTCATGAAAAATGGGAGCAAAAACAAAAGTGTTGCATTTATATTTTTGTGTGTAGATGTTTTTTTTTTTTACAATATTTGTATTTTCTAAGCAGACTGTAATATATCTATCTATCTATCTATCTATCTATCTATCTATCTATCTATCTATCTATCTATCCATCCATCCATCCATCCATCCATCCATCCATCCATCCATCCATCCATCCATCCATCCATCCATCCATCCATCCATCCATCCATCCATCCATCCATCCATCCATCCATCCATCCATCCATCCATCCATCCATCCATCCATCCATCCATCCATCCATCCATCCATCCATCCATCCATCCATCCATCCATCCATCCATCCATCTATCTATCTATCTATCTATCTATCTATCTATCTATCTATCTATCTATCTATCTATCTATCTATCTATCTATCTATCTATCTATCTATCTATCTATCTATCTATCTATCTATCTATCTATCTATCTATCTATCTATCTATCTATCTATCTATCTATCTATCTATCTACAATCATATGAAAAGTTTGGGAACCCCTCTCAGCCGGCATTATAATTGACTCTGCTTTCACAAAAAAAATATAAAAGTGGTATGTCTTTAATTTACCAGGAACAGCTAAGTACTGGGATGTTTTCCAAACAAAGATTTTTTGAAAAGCAGTATTTGGTTGTATGAAATAAAATAAAATGTGAAAAACTGGCTGTGCAAAAATATGGGTACCCTTGTGATTTTGTTGATTTTAATGCCTGTAACAGCATGTAAAACTGATGACTTTAAACACAAAGTTGGTTGGATTATGTTGTTAAGCCTTGAACCTCATATAATTGTCTGTTTAATCATGAGAAAATGTATTTTAGGTGCCTAAATGCAAGTTGCACTTCTCTTTGACTCTCTGCTGAAGTGAGACAGAATGGGATCATCAAAACAGCTCCCAAAAGATCTTAAAAACAAAGATTATTCATTGTCATGGTTTAGGGGAAGGCTACAAGAAGCTTTCCCAAAGGTTTCAATTGTCAATTTCTACTGTAAGGAACGTTGTCAGGGAATGGAAGGACACAGGCACAGTTGCAGTTAAACCCAGGTCTAGCAGACCAAGAAAAGTACAAGAGCAGCATATGCGGCGGATTGTGAGAATGGTTGCACACAACCCAAAGATCACCTCCAAAGACCTGCAAGAACATCTGGCTGCAGATTGTGTATCTGTACATGGTTCTACAATTCAGTGCAATTTGCACCAAAACATCTGTATGGCCGGGTGATGAGAAGGAAGCCCTTTCTGCGCCCACGCCACAGATACAGTTGCATGGAGTAGGCTAAAGCTCATGTAGACAAGCCAGCTTCATATTGGAAGAAAATGCTTTGGACTGATGAGACAAAAATTAAGTTATTTGGTCTTTATAAAAAGTAGATGTTTTGGTGCGAATTGCGCTGAGTTGTTGAACGATGTACAGATACACAATCTGCAGCCAGATGTTCTTGTAGGTCTTTGGAGGTGATCTGTGGGTTGTGTGCAACCATTCTCACAATCCTCCACCTATGCCGCTCCTGTTTTTTTCTTGGTCTGCCATGCCTGAGTTTAACTGCCACTATGCCTGTGTCCTTCCATTCCCTGACAACATTCCCTACAGTCGAAATTGACAATTGAAACCTTTGGGAAAGCTTCTTGTAGCCTTCCCCTAAACCATGACAATGAACAATCTTTGTTTTTCAGATATTTTGGGAGCTGTTTTGATGATCCCATTCTGTCTCACTTCAGCAGAGAGTCAAAGAGAAGTGCAACTTGCATTTAGGCACCTAAAATACATTTTCTCATGATTAAACAGACAATTATATGAGGTTCAAGGCTTAACAACATAATCCAACCAACTTTGTGTTTAAAGTAATCAGTTTTACATGCTGTTACAGGCATTAAAATCAACAAAACCACAAGGGTACCCATATTTTTGCACAGCCAGTTTTTCACATTTTATTTTATTTCATACAACCAAATACTGCTTTTCAAAAAATCTTTGTTTGGAAGACATCCCAGTACTTAGCTGTTCCTTGTAAATTAAAGACATACCACTTTTATATTTTTTTGTGAAAGCAGAGTCAATTATAATGCCGGCTGAGAGGGGTTCCCAAACTTTTTCATATGATTGTATCTATCTATCTATCTATCTATCTATCTATCTATCTATCTATCTATCTATCTCTCTATCTCTCTATCAGGGTGTGAGACCTTCATGGACATAGTCATAGTGTTGGACGGTTCTAACTCCATCTATCCGTGGTACGAGGTCCAGGACTTCCTCATCAACATTCTGCAAAAGTTCTACGTCGGACCGGGTCAAACGCAGGTGTGTGTGTGTCTGTGTGTGTGTCTGTGTGTTTGTCTGGTGTGTGTGTGTGTGTGTGTGTGTGTGTGTGTGTGTGTGTGTGTGTGTGTGTGTGTGTCTGTCTGTCTGTCTGTCTGTCTGTCTGTCTGTCTGTCTGTCTGTCTGTCTGTCTGTCTGTCTGTCTGTCTGTCTGTCTGTCTGTCTGTCTGTCTGTCTGTCTGTCTGTCTGTCTGTCTGTCTGTCTGTCTGTCTGTCTCAAAGCTATTGTGCATCACCCCCATGAGGAATTCTGAATAATTACAACAACACTGTCGGTGCATCTACATGAGGTAAATCCTTCAGTGATGGCACATGGATTTTATACCTTCTGCTGTACGTCCAGGTTTTTTTTTTCTTAGCAGTAGAATCAACAACTGAAACAGTTTTTGGGCTCTTCTTGGGATTTTTCTGAGCTCCTGCACCAGTGTCAGGGGGAGGGGGGGGAGGGCACCAGTTTGTAAACGCTGCCATACTGAGAATTACAGAGAGAGTTTTGTGGAGCTGATGATAGGCTTAATCAACTTTGGGTCAACTTTTTGGCTGATGGCTTGAATGTAACCAACATGTATTTAGCCTATATGAAAAAGTTACGCGTTGTAGCTTGAAATGCCATCTTGCCATGTCATGCTTGTACATACTTGTCTTGTGTACTCTTCTGTATGTGGTTGCGGTTCAGTACGGTATTACTAGGAAAATGGATGCAGCAAGGCACTAGTACTTTTCTATCAATCACAACAGAGATACATCCGATTTCTACGGAAGAGGATTAGGGCCACACATGAAAAAAAAAAAAAAGGTCAAAAAAAAAAAAAAAAAAAAAACATCTGACTTTATTCTCAGAATTCTGACTTTTTTTCATGAAATTCTGACTTTTTTTTTTGTTTTATGAAATTCTGACTTTTTTTTTGTTCATGAAATTCTGACTTTTTTTTTATTCATGGAATTCTGACTTTTTTTTTGTTCATGGAATTCTGACTTTTTTTTTGTTCATGGAATTCTGACTTTTTTTTGTTCATGGAATTCTGACTTTTTTTTCATTAAATTCTGACTTTTTTTTTATTCGTGGAATTCTGAATTTTTTTTTGTTCATGGAATTCTGACTTTTTTTTTTGTTCATGAAAAAAAAAAGTCAGAATTCTGACTTTAAAGTCAGAACTACGGGTACTTGTAAGGACCAACCTCCGTGGGAGAGCCTACTTGTGCAAAAATGACTTCCCTTAGCGACTTATTGCGGGTTCGAGGGGTTCAAGAAGAAGTCGTTTTTTGATGGAAGACCAAAAGGTGAGTGAAACTGTAATATGTGTTGTTTTGGTACAGGGTGCATGTCTTTTAATAGGTCCATGGTGCATGAGGTGACAGTGTGCATATTAGCTAACACATGTGCAACTCTAGGCACCAAAACAACACATATAGTTTGACGCACCTTTTGGTCTTCCATAAACGAAATGGCTTCTTCAAATCAAATCAAAATCAAATCAGTTTTATTTGTATAGCCCAAAATCACAAATAAATTTGTCTCGGTGGACTTTACATTTCATACAATATGATATATGATACAATATGATACAATATGACACCCTGCCCTTAGACCCTTAGCTCGGCTGAGAAAAAACTCCCAGTAAAAACCCTTTACCGGGAATAAAAAAATTGAAGAAATCTCAGGGAGAGTCGACAGAGTAAGGGAACCCCTCGAACCCGCAAGAAGTCGCTAATGGAAGCCATTTTAGCACAAGTAGGCTAGGGCTACTGGCTACTCTCATGGACGGCTACTCTGCATGTGGTTTCCTCCTACTGCATAAAGCAAAGTGTCTCTCCCACGGAGGTTGGTCCTTACAAGTACCCGTAGTTCTGACTTTAAAGTCAGAATTCTGACTCTTTTTTTTTCATGAACAAAAAAAAAAGTCAGAATTTCATGAACAAAAAAAAAGTCAGATTTTCATGAAAAAAAAAAAAATCAGAATTTCATGAACAAAAAAAAAAGTCAGAATTTCATGAAAAAAAAGTCAGAATTTCATGAACAAAAAAAAATCAGAATTTCATGAAAAAAAAAAAAAACAGAATTTCATGAACAAAAAAAAGTCAGAATTTCATGAAAAAAAAAAAAGTCAGAATTTCATGAAAAAAAGTCAGAATTCTGAGAATAAAGTCAGAACTTTTTTTTTTTTTTTTTTTTTCAACCTTTTTTTTTTTTTCATGTGTGGCCCTAATCCTCTTCCCTAGTTTTCAGAAACGTCGAATTAGGAAAGAATTCCCACCATACAGAAAGTGTTCTCTTGAAATTGAATTTTACTCTGTCTGTCTGTCTGTCTGTCTGAATATCTGAATATCTGTCTATCTGTCCGTCCGTCCGTCCGTCCATCCATCCATCCTTCCATCCATCTATCTGTCTGTCTGTCTATCCATCTATCTATCTATCCATCCATCCATCCATTAGGTGGGAGTGGTTCAGTATGGTAGCTCTGTGGTCCATGAGTTTGGTCTTGGAGATTATCAGACTGTGGAAGATGTTTTGGAAACGGCTCGAAGGATCGGACAGAGAGGAGGAGAGGAGACTAATACAGCCCTGGGGATCGCCACAGCCAGGTGTGTGTGTGTGTGTGTGACTGTCTGTCTGTCCGTCTGTCTGTCCATCCATCTTAAAAACAAAAGAAAAGATACAAGCATTCCTGGCCTTCTGTGTCTCCCTGTGTGTGTCTCTCCCTATGTGTTTGTGTGTCTCTCTCTCTGCGTGCGTGCATGTGTGTGTCTGTCTGTCTGTGTGTCTCTCCCTGTGTGTGTGTGTGTGTGTGTGTGTGTGTGTGTGTGTGTCTCTCTCTGCGTGCGTCTGTGTGTGTCTGTCTTTCTCTCTCTCTCCGTGTCTCTCTGTGTGCGCGTCTGTGTGTGTGTGTGTGTGTGTGTGTGTGTGTGTGTGTGTGTGTGTAGGTCCCAGGCCTTTAAGCGCGGCGGCCGGCCCGGAGCTCAGAAGGTGATGATCGTAATCACAGACGGAGAATCTCATGACAGCCCGAACCTCCAGCAGGCCGTAGAGGACAGTGAGAGAGACAATATCACCATGTACGCCATAGCTGTAAGTCTGTCTGTCTGTCTGTCTGTCTGTCTGTCTGTCTGTCTGTCTGTCTGTCTGTCTGTCTGTCTGTCTGTCTGTCTGTCTGTTACATTCAGAACTTTTTTTTTTTTTTGCGAACAATCAATTTTTTTTTTTTTAGCAAAATGTGAAAAAACACAACAAATTGCAAACACTTTTTTGTGGATTTTCGGGAAAAATAACAAAAAATGGATTGTTGGAAAAAAAAATCTGAATGTTTGGATATTATAACCGTCGTGGGATAAACCCCGAGGCCTCACTCACTCACTCTCACACCCCCCCCCCACACTCTCACTCACTCACTCACTCACTCACACTCTCACACTCTCCCCCCCCTCACACCCCCCCCCGCCCCGCCCTCCCACACCCACACACACAAATAAAATCAAAATAAAATCTCTCTTATCCCCCAATGTGTCCCTTGTACAGGTGCTTGGATACTATAACCGCAGAGGGATAAACCCAGAGGCCTCACTCACTCACTCACTCACTCATTCACCCTCACTCACTCACTCACTCACTCACTCACTCACTCACTCACTCACTCACACACACTCACTCACTCACACACCACTCACTCACTCACTCACTCACTCACTCACTCACTCACTCACTCACTCACTCACTCACTCACTCACACACTCACTCACTCACACACACCCCCCCCCCCACACACACACACACACACTCACCCCTGTGTCCCTCTTACAGGTGCTTGGATATTATAACCGTCGTGGGATAAACCCCGAGGCCTCACTCACTCACTCACTCACTCTCACACCCCCCCCCCCACACTCTCACTCACTCACTCACTCACTCACTCACTCACTCACTCACTCACTCACTCACTCACTCACTCACTCACTCACTCACTCACTCACTCACTCACTCACTCACCCCTGTGCCCCTCTTACAGGTCCTAGGATATTATAACCGGCGTGGGATAAACCCCGAGGCGTTTCTGAAGGAGATTAAATACATCGCCAGCGACCCCGACGAGAAACATTTCTTTAATGTGACGGACGAGTCTGCTCTGAAAGATATCGTGGACGCACTGGGAGAGAGGATCTTCTCCCTGGAAGGTGTGTGTGTGTGGGGGGGGGGGGTATGTGTGGGGGGGAGGGGTGGGTGTGTGTGTGTGTGTGTGTGTGTGTGTGTGTGTGTGTGTGTGTGTGTGTGTGTGTGTGTGTGTGTGTGTGTGTGTGTGTGTGTGTGTGTGTGTGTGTGGGGAGAGAGGATATTCCTGAGATCCTCTGAGATATTTTCCCCTTTGAGCATGTCTGACCTGTAGGGTTCACTTTGGTGAGCCTAAACTGACCTGGTTTGATCTTTGTTTTATCTAGTGCCGCCCAATTTCTTCCCTAAAGATCTCTCATTACATTGGTCCATTTCATCACTCAGTCTGTCCCATCTGATTGTGTTAACCTGCTCCATTTAAGCAATGCAGCTTAGGGTTCACAAACTTTTGCACATACAACATTTGTCAAATAATTTGTTTTATCTGTTTTAACAGTTGATTTCTAGAAAAGAAAAATGTTGAATTGATAAAGAAACATCTGCTATTTCATATAAAAAATACTGGTATTGATAAAAATGAATTAATAATGGTTAAAATAAATAAAATTCCAAAAGGCTCAAGGGGTTCACAAACTTTCACACAGCACT
>CM047513.1:1125163-1132663 GCA_026122265.1 Ammodytes dubius | reverse complement strand
GCGTATACAGCCATGCCACTGGCACAACTCTCAGAAATGTACTTTGCACTAGTTGCTCCGTGCTTGTGGAACCAACTGCCACCTGACAAATGTGATTCCCCCTACATTTCTGCCTTTAAATCAAGGCTCAAAACCCATATGTACACCCTGGTGTTTCCTCCCCATTAACTATCTTACCTCTGCACTACTATCTGTGTTTATGTGGATGTATGGGCTTTACGTCTTTTATTTTGGTTATTGTTATTGTACCTTCATTGTTTACCTACTGAATGCACTATGTACAGCACTTTGGACGGTGCAAACTGTCATAAATGTGCTTTTATAAATACATTTTACTTACTTACTTACTTATAACTCACCCAGGCCCTTGCGCACAAATCACCCCATCCCCAGAATTTTGGATAATAGGCATGATGCAGCAATTTAGGGTTGACATTGTGCTAACTATATAGACTCAAAGTGTAGCATACCAAAGCACTAAAACATGTGTCAAATGTTTTCAAACGTGTCTATAATTGTTCAGACACAATAATCAAAAAACCTTGATCATGGAAATTTTACTTTGAAAGGCAAAACACAGTTGTTTGAGCTTAATGTGCTTATATCTTATTCCTTGTGTCTCCCTTCTTTACAGGATGAGTCAAATGGATGGCTCTTCTTAAATATGTGGTCACATTTCCAATTTCTTCCACGGTTTTCTAGAAACAAGGGGTTTTGCAACTTCCAAAACGCACAAATCACCCCACCTTCCCCTATATATGATTTTTTTTTGTTGTTTTTTTTTTTTTTTACACCACTAGTTGGCGCTATCATGACCAAAAATTATGGGTGAGTACCTGGGCTCAGTCCGACCCTGAATGTGAAAAAATTGGGTGTCTAGCCCCTTCCTAGGCTGAGAAAATAACTTGAAACCGATGACAATTAATCGACTTATGTTTTAATTATTAAAAATAGAAGGGAGATAGGTATAGGGTTATTGCCATTCCTTCATATAGCTGCCATTGACCCCCATGTAAAATTTTGGGAAAATTTCTCCAAGTACTGAGTCCTAAGAAAATAATTTTTCCAAAAAGTATTTAGGAGCACGTTTCAGGCCATTTGGAGTATATATGATTTTTTTTTGTTGTTTTTTTTTTCCACCACTAGTTGGCGCTATCATGACCAAAAATTATGGGTGAGTACCTGGGCTCAGTCCGACCCTGAATGGGAAACAATTAGGTGTCTGGCCTTTGGTGTGGGAGGTGCCCCAGGCCCCCTAGACATGTGTGCGAAGTTTTGGAGTTCTAGCTCACTTCCTTCTAATAGCTGCCATTGACCCCCATGTAAAATGTTGGGAAAATTTCTCCAAGTGCTGAGTCCTAAGAAAATAATTTTTCCAAAAAGTATTTAGGAGCACGTTTCAGGCCATTTGGAGTATATATGATTTTTTTTTGTTGTTTTTTTTTTCCACCACTAGTTGACGCTATCATGACCAAAAATTATGGGTGAGTACCTGGGCTCAGTCCGACCCTGAATGTGAAACAATTAGGTGTCTGGCCTTTGGTGTGGGAGGTGCCCCAGGCCCCCTAGACATGTGTGCGAAGTTTTGGAGTTCTAGCTCACTTCCTTCATATAGCTGCCATTGACCCCCATGTAAAATGTTGGGAAAATTTCTCCAAGTGCTGAGTCCTAAGAAAATAATTTTTCCAAAAAGTATTTAGGAGCACGTTTCAGGCCATTTGGAGTATATATGATTTTTTTTTGTTGTTGTTTTTTTCCACCACTAGTTGACGCTATCATGACCAAAAATTATGGGTGAGTACCTGGGCTCAGTCCGACCCTGAATGTGAAACAATTAGGTGTCTGGCCTTTGGTGTGGGAGGTGCCCCAGGCCCCCTAGACATGTGTGCGAAGTTTTGGAGTTCTAGCTCACTTCCTTCATATAGCTGCCATTGACCCCCGTGTAAAATGTTGGGAAAATTTCTCCAAGTGCTGAGTCCTAAGAAAATAATTTTTCCAAAAAGTATTTAGGAGCACGTTTCAGGCCATTTGGAGTATATATGATTTTTTTTTTTTTTTTTTTTTTTTCCACCACTAGTTGGCGCTATCATGACCAAAAATTATGGGTGAGTACCTGGGCTCAGTCCGACCCTGAATGTGAAACAATTAGGTGTCTGGCCTTTGGTGTGGGAGGTGCCCCAGGCCCCCTAGACATGTGTGCGAAGTTTTGGAGTTCTAGCTCACTTCCTTCATATAGCTGCCATTGACCCCCATGTAAAATTTTGGGAAAATTTCTCCAAGTGCTGAGTCCTGAGAAAATAATTTTTCCAAAAAGTATTTAGGAGCACGTTTCAGGCCATTTGGAGTATATATGATTTTTTTTTGTTGGTTTTTTTTTTTCCACCACTAGTTGGCGCTATCATGACCGGTGAGTACCTGGGCTCAGTCCGACCCTGAATGTGAAACAATAGGTGTCTGGCCTTTGGTGTGGAGGTGCCCAGGCCCCCTACATGTGTGCGAAGTTTTGGAGTTCTAGCTCACTTCCTTCATATAGCTGCCATTGACCCCCATGTAAATTTTGGGAAAATTTCTCCAAGTGCTGAGTCTAAGAAAATAATTTTTCCAAAGATTTAGAGCACGTTTCAGGCCATTTGGAGTATATATGATTTTTTTTTTTTTTTTTTTTCCACCACTAGTTGGCCTATATGACCAAAAATTTGGGTGAGTACCTGGCTCAGTCCGACCCTGAATGTGAAACAATTAGGTGTCTGCCTTTGGTGTGGAGGTGCCCCAGGCCCCTAGACATGTGTGCGAAGTTTTGGAGTTCTAGCTCACTTCCTTCATATAGCTGCCATTGACCCCATGTAAAATTTGGGAAAATTTCCCAAGGCGAGTCCTAAGAAATAATTTTTCAAAAAGATTGAGCACGTTCAGGCATTGGAGTATATAGATTTTTTTTTTTTTTTTTTTTCCACCACTGTTGGCCTATCATGACCAAAATTTGGTGAGACTGGCTCAGCCGACCTGATGAAACAATTAGGTGTCTGGCTTTGGTGTGGGATGCCCGGCCCCCTGACATTGTGCGAAGTTTTGGGTTCTAGCTCACTTCCTTCATATAGCTGCCATTGCCCCCATGTAAAATTTGGAAAATTTTCAAGTGAGTCCTAGAAATAATTTTTCCAAAAATTAGGAGCAGTTAGGCCATTTGGATAATGATTTTTTTTTTTTTTTTTTTTTTTTCACCACTAGTTGCGCTATATGACCAAAAATTATGGTGATACCTGGCTCAGTCCGACCCGAATGTGAAACAATAGGTTGGCCTTTGGTTGGAGGTGCCAGGCCCTAGAAGTGTCGAAGTTTGGAGTTCTAGCTCATTCCTCATATAGCTGCCATGACCCCATGTAAAATTTGGGAAAATTTCAAATGCTGAGTCCTAAGAAAATAATTTTTCCAAAAAGTATTTAGGAGCACGTTTCAGGCCATTTGGAGTATATATGATTTTTTTTTTTGTTGTTGTTTTTTTATTACACCACTAGTTGGCGCTATCATGACCAAAAATTATGGGTGAGTACCTGGGCTCAGTCCGACCCTGAAAGTGAAACAATTAGGTGTCTGGCCTTTGGTGTGGGAGGTGCCCCAGGCCCCTAGACATGTGTGCGAAGTTTTGGAGTTCTAGCTCACTTCCTTCATATAGCTGCCATTGACCCCCATGTAAAATGTTGGGAAAATTTCTCCAGTGCTGAGTCCTAAGAAAATAATTTTTCCAAAAAGTATTTAGGAGCACGTTTCAGGCCATTTGGAGTATATATGATTTTTTTTGTTGTTTTTTTTTTTTTTACACTACTAGTTGGCGCTATCATGACCAAAAATTATGGGTGAGTACCTGGGCTCAGTCCGACCCTGAATGTGAAACAATTAGGGTGTCATGGCCTTTGGTGTGGAGGTGCCCCAGGCCCCCTAGACATGTGTGCGAAGTTTTGGAGTTCTAGCTCACTTCCTTCATATAGCTGCCATTGACCCCCATGTAAAATTTTGGGAAAATTTCTCCAAGTGCTGAGTCCTAAGAAAATATTTTTCCCAAAAAGTATTTAGGAGCACGTTTCAGGCCATTTGGAGTATATATGATTTTTTTTTGTTTTTTTTTTTTTTTACACCACTAGTTGGCGCTATCATGACCAAAAACTATGGGTGAGTACCTGGGCTCAGTCCGACCCTGAATGTGAAAAAATTAGGTGTCTAGCCTAATGGGCAAAGGGTTGGCCTTTGGTGTGGAAGGTGCCCAGGCCCCCTAGACATGTGTGCGAAGTTTTGGAGTTCTAGCTCACTTCCTTCATATAGCTGCCATTGGCCCCCATGTAAAATTTTGGGAAAATTTCTGTAAGTGCTGAGTCCTAAGAAAATAATTTTTCCAAAAAGTATTTAGGAGCACGTTTCAGGCCATTTGGAGTATATATGATTTTTTTTTGTTGTTGTTTTTTTTTTTTACACCACTAGTTGGCGCTATCATGACCAAAAATTATGGGTGAGTACGCTGGGTTGGGTTTTATAGGGTTAGGTAGGGTAGAGTTAGGGTTAGGGTTAGGGTTAGGGTTAGGGTTAGGGTTTTAGGGTTTAGGGTTAGGGTTAGGGTTAGGGTTAGGGTTAGGGTTATAGGTTAGGGATAGGGTTAGGTTAGGTTAGGGATAGGGTTAAGGTTAGGGATGGGTTAGGTTAGGGTTAGGGTCTGGGTTTGGGTTTGGGTTAGGGTTAGGGTTACACCCACCCCCCCCCCCCATACACACACACCCACCCCCCCCCCCCACACACCCACACTCACCCCACGTATCCCCTGTCTGTCTGCAGGTTACTCCGTGGGTTCTCTGGTTTCTTCTCGAGGGTTCCAGCTCTATGTGTCCGGCGCTCCGAGGTTTAACCACACGGGGAAAGTCATTCTGTTTACCATGAAGAACAACGGCAGCCTGAGCATTCTGAGCAGTGTGCTGGGGGAACAGGTTAGACACACACACACACACGCACACACACACACACACACACACACACACACACACACACACACACACACACACACACACACACACACACACACACACACTCACTCACTCACTCACTCACTCACTCACTCACTCACGCACGCACACACGCACGCATGCACGCTATCTATCTATTTATCTATCTATCTATCTATCTATCTATCTATCTATCTATCTATCTATCTATCTATCTATATATCTATCTCTCTCTCTCACTCACTCACTCACTTACTCACTCACTCACTCACTCACTCACTCACTCACTCACTCACTCACTCACACGCTCACACTCACACTCACACAAGTTTGTAGAGCTGTACTATATGATACCTAGTGTTAACCCTCAAACAGCCCTTTAAAGGCCTGTCCCAAAGTGAGGACCGGACAAAATGTCCTCACTTTCCCAAAAACAAACGCACACACACACACACGCGCACACACACACACACACACACACACGCACACACACACACACACACACACACACACACACACAACACACACACACACACACACACACACAATGGCTCAATGTGTCACTTCAATCTCCAAGGTTGTGTTCTGCAGATGGGACGGGTTCTGCTTCAAATCTGGAGTCAATATTAATTTTGTCATAAAACTAAAGTATATAGACACACACACACACACACACACACACACGGTTCACACCACACACACACACACGGTTCACACACACACACACACACGCACACACACACACACACACATGGTTCACACACACACACACACACACACACACACACACACATACGTCACCTCAATCATCTTCATACTATCAAATAGCAGATGGAAAACCACATGAAAAGAACTCTGAAAGTCTATTGATGATTTAAAGGTGCTACGAGTGTCTGTCTGTCTGTCTGTCTGTCTGCGTGCCTGTCTGTCTGTCTGTCTGTCCATCCATCCATCTGTTTTTTTCAGAAATATTTAAAAGTTCCTCGTAGCTACTTTAAAGGTGCATTGTGTAATATGACATCATCAAGAAAGTTCTACAAAGTTCTAGAATGCAACACTCCCTGGGTAACCCCACCCCTTTCGAATAATAACAGAAGCTACAGTGGCCTTCAAGGACAAGAACAATTCTAAATTTTAAACAATGCACCTGATGACATTCCAACTATGACACTTTCAAGATGGCGGCACTAGGCCTTGGTCCAAAATATGCAGAAATATGGACATATATGAGACCCTTTCTAAGGGAAAAAAAAATAATTAAAAATAATTTTTATTATTATGCACTAAATGAAATGTACTTATGGATATTATAATTACTTTCTACAAAATCCGCTAGGAAATAAAACCCAAAATTCTACACACTGCAGGTTTAAAGAGTTCATTTCCCATATAAATGTATTAATGTTTTGTTATGTTCCTTCCAGATTGGATCATATTTCGGCAGTGTGTTGCTATCGATGGACATTGACAGTGACGGACACACAGACATCCTCCTAGTGGCCGCGCCAATGTACTACAGCCAGGGCTGGGAGAGAGGGAAGGTCTATATTTACAGTGTTACACCTCAGGTACTAACACACACACACAAAACACTCTCACAACACACACACACACACACACACACACACACACACACACACACACACACACACACACACACACACACACTCACACAGTGTGCAGAACCAAAAAATGTCATGTTTACATCAATTGATTTCACACATGGATTAAAATTCATACAAACATGTCATGAAAAAGTTATTAAAATTCACTTGTAAAACCCTGACACTAAACTAAATAGCCTGGTGCTACCAGACCATCGTACTTCATTTAGCCTGGTCCTACCAGACCATCCTACTTCATTTAGCCTGGTCCCACCAGACCATCGTACTTCATTTAGCCTGGTGCTACCAGACCATCGTACTTCATTTAGCCTGGTCCTACCAGACCATCCTACTTCATTTAGCCTGGTCCTACCAGACCATCGTACTTCATTTAGCCTGGTCCCACCAGACCATCGTACTTCATTTAGCCTGGTCCTACCAGACCATCGTACTTCATTTAGCCTGGTCCTACCAGACCATCGTACTTCATTTAGCCTGGTCCTACCAGACTATCGTACTTCATTTCATTTGTACAGAAGGTCTGGAATCGCTCAATTGACAAATGTTAACTCACTTGAAGGCAGGTGTCTGTTGAAGTTTAAAACTATTGGATCTGCCCAGTGCCACTCTGGATCTGCCAACCAATCATGTAATGCGCCGGCTTCTGAGCCACTCCCTCTGTTCGCTGATTGGACCGGCAGAAATCTGTCCGGAGAAAACCCACTAATATACCGCAGACCCAGACTGACTACTGAAGGGAAATGACAATTGAGCGGAAGTCGGTATGCGGACGATGCTAGTCTAACATAGGGGAGAACGGGGTAATTTGTCACACGGGTTGGTTGTAACATATTCCCTGTTTTTCAGTCTCTTGTCCATGTGGGGGCGCTAGCGGGCTCTCAGCGCAGCAT
>CM047513.1:1117663-1120163 GCA_026122265.1 Ammodytes dubius | reverse complement strand
ATCCGGATAAAATATATTGTCATTTATGTTTGATAAACTTTACAGAAATGTTTAATTTTAGAAGAGGCCTCTATGCTCTGGTTATTAAAAATTATAAATTATAAAACTTAAAAAATAAATGATGGTTTTCTAATATTCAGACAGATAGACAGACAGACAGACAGACAGACACATTATGATTGGACCCTCTTTTCTTTTCTTTTCTGAACAGGAAACCACTGACTATGGGCGGCCCATAGCTGTCGTCATGGAGACGGGGCTTCAGAACCTCGACGACGGGCCGGTGCTCGATCCTGATTGGCCGACAGCCGTGAGGTCACAGGTCTGATGTTTGGGATAATTTTTTCTCTATACTCTGAACCAAAAATCTTCAACTTCTAAAGCACTTACATCAACTAAACTTTCCATAATCATTCTCAGCACTATTCTGAAGGTTATTACAGAAGGATTTGTTCATATGTTGTTCCCTGTCTGATTTATGAGACATTTTCTTCTTAACAACATGATGAAAATGAATTTTTAAACCTGCAGTGTGTAGAATTTTGGGTTTTATTTCCTGGCAGATTTTGTAGAAAGTAATTATAATATCCATACGTAAATTTATTTTAGTGCATAATAGCTGAAAATTATTTTTTTAATAATTTTTTATTTCCCTTAGAAAGGGTCTCATATATGTCCATATTTCTCCACACCTTGGACCAAGGCCTAGTGCAGCCATCTTGAAAGTGTCATAGTTGGAATGTCATCAGGTGCATTGTTTAAAATTTAGAATTGTTCTTGTCCTTGAAGGCCACTGTAGCTTCTGTTATTATTCGAAAGGGTTGGGGTTACCCAGGGAGCGTTGCATTCTAGAACTTTGTAGAACTTTCTTGATGATGTCACATTACACACTGCACCTTTAAGACTTGTATGGTGTAAAGGCTGTATCCAAAATCTCATTGCATAATTAATGAGATATTATGCCAAATGTACATATTTTTAAATAATATTAAGTTAAAATTGTGACTCTGTTCCCCTGCAGTGTCTTGCCTTGACATGAGACAAAAAGTCAAAACAAAGTGATATTAATGATGTCCTTCTCTCTTGCCGTAGCTTCCTTTCTGGAACGGTTGTGAGCAGGAGGATAGCTGTGTTCCAGACCTGATTCTACACAGTCACACAGACCTCATGGACGTACAGTGAGTTACAACACTCTGTGTGTGTGTGTGTGTGTGTGTGTGTGTGTGTGTGTGTGTGTGTGGTGTGTGTGTGTGTGTGTGTGTTTTGTGTGTGTGTGTGTGTGTGTGTGTGTGTGTGTGTGTGTGTGTGTGTGTGTGTGTGTGTGTGTGTGTGTGTGTGTGTGTGTGTGTGTTTTGTGTGTGTGTGTGTGTGTGTGTGTGTGTGTGTGTGTGTGTGTGGTGGTGCGTGCGTGCGTGCCTGTGTGCGTGTGCGTGTGCGTGTGTGTGTGTGTGTGTTACAACACTTTGGTTTCAATTAATCCTATGCAAATGCACTAGCCTGGCACCGCCCGCCTACCTACTTCCGCTCAATTTTCATTTCCCTTCAGTAGTCAGTCTGGGTCTGCGGTATATTCGCGGGTTTTCTCAGCCAGATTTTTACCGGTCCAATCAGCGAACAGAGGGAGTGGCTGAGAACAATGACGTTGAGGTCGTGCGCCAGTTTCAGTTGTAGTCAGAAGCCGGCGCATGACATACGTCACGACCAAACGTTGTGCGATTGGAATCGCCCAAATAGGATGCAGTTTTCAACACTAACAATCTTGGCCGCTTGAAGTAGGACATCCGTGTACTTCTAACCATCATAAATCTGGCCACAAGAATCTGGACATCCTAAATCTTTTTTCTACATAGTTTATAGAAAGTATGCGATTCGGAACACAACCGTAGTTTGTGGCCATGTAAACAGTTCCTTTAAAAACATGCTGGAAATGCATTTTTGTGTTTCAACTTGCAGTCAGTTTTGCAGTTCGAGGGACCGCACAATATACAACTTCTAAAGCACTTACATCGACTAAACTTTCCATAATCATTCTCAGCACTATTCTGAAGGTTATTACAGAAGGATTTGTTCATATGTTGTTCACTGTCTGATTTATGAGACATTTTCTTCTTAAAAAAAAAAATAACACACACACACACACACACACACACACACACACACACACACACACACACACACACACACACACACACACACACACAGACAGTAAGTCAGGTCTGAAGACTTTATTGTTTCAGTTTTAACCTGTAATTCTAAATTTTTATTTCTTTTTATTCTTTTTAAATGTTTTAATTATTTTATGTTTTTATGTTTTTTTTGTTTTTTTTTTAATGTGTGCTCTATTCTTGATGTATTTTGTTTTTGCATCTGTAAAGCACCTTGAATGGCCTTGTGTCCAAAATGTGCTTTAGAAATAAACTTGCCTTGCCTTGCCTACAAAAAAAAAGTACTAATACTAAAAACTATTTGTCTTTCTCCACCCTGCAGGCAGTTTTGCAGT
>CM047513.1:1105163-1107663 GCA_026122265.1 Ammodytes dubius | reverse complement strand
TGCCTTCGAAACTCCTCCCCTCCGTGATATTTCTGTCCGGTATCCGTATTATATACGTTCAAATAATTGAACTTTTTACGTGGATTACGGACAGACCGTGTGGACGTTTTGCTAGGTTAGCTTACATGCGATGTCCTTCCACTCAGTTAATGTTGATTGTCAAGTCAGTTTGATGATTAAAAAGAACTGGTTCATATAGATTGAACACTTTGTGAATCAGAGTGAATGTTATTCTGCTAAAATATTAAATACTTTATATACGTGATACACTGTATACAGTCGGATCGTTTTTTATCAGTTTGATATTAAATACAGTCATCATCTGTGTCCTTTTGATATGAAATACAGTCAGATTTTTATTTTTATTTTTTTTTTTAAAGATATTTTTGGGGCATTTTTATGCTTTATTGATAGTGCAGAGAGACAGAGGTGAAATGGGGCAGAGAGGGGAGTGACATGCAGAGAACGACCGCGGGTGGGAATCGAACCCGGGTCCGCTGCTGGGCCCGGCCCGGGAGGGGGACGCCCTACCAACTGAGCTAAAGGCGCACCCAGATTTATTAGTTTAATGACACGAGGCAGAGTGCCCGCGATCGCTGCAGCATCGCCAGAGACACGGACGCCCAGACTCTCTTGAGATTTCCTTCCGTTGGACACTAGAAGCAACCTCCGTAAAACAGACACGAGTGACATACGTATGTGGAAATGAGGTGTTAGCCTTTTATCAGCTCCACAAAACTCTCTCTGTATTTCTCAGTATGGCAGCGTTTACTAACTGGTGGTGAAATTGTAAATGCATATTATGAACAAACACACATTGTATTTTATTTTATCAAATTTATATCTCGATGCACTTTTTTTTGTATATATTCAAACTTGGAACCTTTTATTTTGTAAATATAAACGTGTATGAAAACAATAAGGATCGTGGCATTATGGTCTGATAACCTGTGGATGTAACGTTACATTATTTGTGTTGATATTCGAATAAAGCCGAAATCATGTACAATTGTGTGTTGTGTTGTGATTTGTGTACAACAATGTAAAGTTTAGGAAATTACATACAGCTCCGGAAAAAATTAAACCTGCAGTGTGTAGAATTTTGGGTTTTATTTCCTAGCAGATTTTGTTGAAAGTAATTATAATATCCATAAGTACATTTAATTTAGTGCATAATAGTTTTTTTTTTTCCCTCAGAAAGGGTCTCATATATGTCCGTATTTCTGCATATTTTGGACCAAGGCCTAGTGCCGCCATCTTGAAAGTGTCATGGTTGGAATGTCATCAGGTGCATTGTTTAAAATTTAGAATTGTTCTTGCCCTTGAAGGCCACTGTAGCTTCTGTTATTATTCTAAAGGGTTGGGGTTACCCAGGGAGCGTTGCATTCTAGAACTTTCTAGAACTTTCTAGATGATGTCATATTACACACTGCACCTTTAATGTATATGCTCTTTAATGACAAAAAGTGTATTGGAATTTGGTAGAAATGTTGTCAGTAGTTTATATTATAAAACCAAAATGTTCATTCTACTCAAACATATGCCTATAAATAGTCAAACGAGCGACACTGAACATTTGGAGTGGTCTCTTCATTTTTTTCCAGAGCTGTATCTATCTATCTATCTATCTAAAGGCTATATATAGATTCAGCAGATTTTTTCAAAATAAAATAAACAAGATGAAAATAACACAGAACTACACGTATTCACACCTGACACATGTTTTATTTAAGGAGATTTTTATTTAAGTGAAATTAAAATGAATGCAGAGACACTCAGAAACACACACACAACGAACAGAGAGACCAGGTCTAGAGGTAAGGTGGCCGACCAGTAACCATGAGGTCGCTGGTTCGATCCCTGGCACCGGACAGGAGGGTGTTAGTTGTAAAACTAGCAGAGGCTGGTATTGTGTCTACGGTGCCCACCATCTCTACCATTGTGTCCTTGAGCAAGACACTTTACCCCAAAACTGCTCCAGGGGCGCTGTACTGCGGCTGACCCTGCGCTCTGACCCCCTCCGAAGTGTGGTAACTTGAGAGGGGATATGCGAAAAGACGAATTTCAATGTGCCTCGTGTGCAACTGACAAATAAAGATAACTTAACTTAACTTAACACAGAGACACCAACATACAAACACAGAGAGAGACAGTGTTTCTACGTCTCTCTGTCTGTCCTCGTAGAGTTTGTGTCTGTGCTGAGGCTCGTTGATCGAACGGCTGCAAACTTCACCTTCCTGTGTGTCCGCTGTAACACACACACACACACACACACACACACACACACAGTATTGTCTCAGTCCTCTTCACAGCAGACCCGGGTTAGAATCCAGCCCGGGTCGTTCTCTGCATGTCATTCCCCTCCTTACCCAATCTCATCTTTTATAAATCAAAAAGATGCCACAAAAAAAAAATGTGGAATTGTGTGTGTGTGTGCATGTGTGTGTGTGTGTTCGCGTGTGTGTGTGTGTGTGTGTGCGTGCGTGCGTGCGTGTGTGTG
>CM047513.1:1087663-1100163 GCA_026122265.1 Ammodytes dubius | reverse complement strand
AGAAATGTCGGCCCTCTATAAAGTATAATCATGCATGTGTACTCAGTACTTGGTTTGGGCCCCTTTTTGCATGAATTCTTGCCTCAATTCCAATTAATTTTCCATGATATTCTAATAATATGAGTATCACCTGTATCTATCTATCTATCTATCTATCTATCTATCTATCTATCTATCTATCTATCTATCTATCTATCTATCTATCTATCTATCTATCTATCTATCTATCTATCTATCTATCTATCTATCTATCTATCTATCTATCTATCTATCTATCTAGTGTGAGTGAGTGAGTGAGTGAGTGAGTGAGTGAGTGAGTGAGTGAGTGAGTGAGTGAGTGAGTGAGTGAGTGAGTGAGTGAGTGAGTGAGTGAGTGAGTGAGTGAGTGAGTGAGTGAGTGAGTGAGTGGTGAGTGAGGTGTAATAGGAGCTTGCCTAGAGCAGTTTGTATTGTTTGTACCGTAATAATAATATTTGTTTACATATAAATTGAAAAGTAACTATGTAAGTACAGCTCTTAAAAATGCATTTTCTGCATTTTTTTTTTAAAGAAGAAAATTTGTCATAAATCAGACAATTACCAACATATGAACAAATTCTTCTGTAATAACCTTCAGAATAGTGCTGAGAATGATTATGGAAAGTTTAGATGATGTAAGTGCTTTAGAAGTTGAGATTGTTGGTTCAGAGTATTGAAGAAAAAAACCTAATGTTGAGATTAAGTCCGTTAAAGATGGTTTTATAGGGGAAATATACAGACGTAAAACAGACAAGGTTTAGTCAAATAAACACCTGAATGTACATGTTGGACCTTTTGATTTATGCTAGTATGCATAAGAAGACATGTTATGGAAGATAAATAGACAAAAATTATATATGTTGACCAGTGCATGAAAAAAAACAAGCCCTGTATTCCAAATCACATACTTTTTCTTTTTACTACACTACATACTAAAGTACAGAAGAGTTTTAGTCTTTTTACTACACTACATACTAAAGTACAGAAGAGTTTTAGGGCCACAGACAGGAGAGGGAAAAAAATCAGATAAGGAAGTTTTTTTTTTATATATGTCGAGAAATGTCAAGAATAAAGACGAATACTCCAAAATGCTATTGGAGTTAGTGGGGGCATTCATGTATTTTCAGCATACTACAACTGACGTGCATGTATTGGGACATCCTAAATCTTTTTCTGGCGTACTAAATAGTACGCAGGGAATGGGATGTTTTCGCCGTAGAATCCAGAATCCAGAATCCGGATCCATCTCGAATCCACTCCCGGTCCAGTGTCTCCCCTACGATCCACTGTCCGTGTTTTGGGCTCATTGTACCTTAACAGCCATTTAGCCCCCGAAACAGCGCTGTTCGTCCGCTTGTCTATAGCCTGTCTTGTGTGTAGCCTCATTCGTGTGTTTGTGTTCCCCCTTGCCCACTGGAATATCGCTTTATATTGGCCACTGTGGGAATACCAAAATCCTAAAATCATGGAATACATTGGAATAGCTTGATTTTTGTTCCACCTTCCGGGCCTAAAGGATCGAACCGGTGTTTGCGTCAGAATTCACCCCGTGTTCTGAGCGTGCGATGGCGGCGTCACTGCGAGCACGTTGACCGCTTCCTCTGGGGCTTTTTTCTAACTGGGTTTCTAACTGGGATTAACATAGCGATTTATGGAGAATACATGAACACAAGTCGGAGAGGGATTTCACAAGGGGTAAGTGGACGTATTGCGCTTTATATTTCATACGCTTTCAGATGTGTTTGTTTTTTTGGTAGCATTACTAGCATGCTAGCTGCTAGCTGCTTTCCCCCGGGGTTAGCTCAACAGCAGGCTAGTAGCAACCGTCTTTGTCTGCGGAGACTGGGGAGCTATACACCCATTATCGGACGCATCCCCCTTGATTTTAAGCTATTTCTACCTTTAAATAACATTCAACCCACTCCGCCAACTATCATTTTAAACCTATAAACACGCCGCGTTCAACCGTATTCGTGCCACTTTCTAAATAGCTTCGATATCGCTTTATTTAGCCAATCCGGTAACACATAACAACCTTAGCGTGTTTTCAAACTATTCTAATGCATTTTCTAACCCTCCTAGTCATATTTTTTGACTCAATCTATCGTCCCAAGATGTCTAACGTGATTAAAGCTGTGCTAGAAATTGAAATAATAGCGAAAATAAATGGCTAAAACGGGGGATTTGAACCACTGTCCGATAATGGAAATATAATGGGTTTGACAGGGTGTTCTTTGCGTGTCAAATACACGGTAAATATCGCGTTATAGCAGCAGTTATACAACCCCCAATGTGTAGAATTATACAGTACTGGTTATAATAGTATTAAATGTGTATTAATATCATATAAAATGGTTGTTTTATTGCAAAGGGAAGCGTAGCAACTCTTAACCTAGTGTGTGTGTCCGATATTGGATCTCGTTAAGCGCATACTGGGCCACGGTTGGGCCTTAAAACCCAAAATTCAACTTAAATCGGAATACATGTACACAACTCGATAATTGCACTCGTAAGCTAATGCCAGTGTGTGTGTATTTAAGCTAACATTGTTCAGCTAGACTCAATGTAAGGTGGTTTTATAAAGTGAGCAAGTTAGCTACATACAGTGCTAACTAAAGGTTACAGCGGGCCGCAAAGGCTTCTGAGCTTAGCCTACACAAATGTCTCGTTCCTATACGTGTGTAATTAACGTTGGGTAAGCCCCCCCCCCCCCTCAACCCCCCATCCATACATAAATACACACACACACACACACACACACACACACAGTAATCAGCATTTGAATGTCCACACATGGCTAACGACAATAAATGCTAAAAATTCCAAATACCGTAGTATCGTTGACATCTGGCGCATGGAGTTCTCTAGTACTTTATATATGGAGAAAATCCGTTATGAGATTTCAGGGAAAGCAGAGAAGTTTAAACAGATATGTCAGCCTTTCCTGGACTATATAACAGTACTGAAGGGACCTACATGACACCTCGTTGACTTTTTATTTTCTGCTTAACATTTACCTTTTTAGTTTAAACAATGTCCTTAGAAACCTGTAAAGTAGAGTACGCCATGTTAGTTGTTTGTTTTATTTAGTCTTGTTTCTGTGTTTACGTTTTCGTGTGTGTGTGTGTGTGTGTGTGTGTGTGTGTGTGTGTGTGTGTGTGTGTGTGTGTGTGTGTGTGTGTGTGTGTGTGTGTGTGTGTGTGTGTGTGTGTGTGTGTGTGAAATTAAAATCCAGATATAAAGTATTTAAAAAAATTAAACTATATGATATATCATGATAGGATACTTTTCCTACTCAACCGCCCCACAATGCATTGCGTCTCTTCAAACAACACAGAAGTTTTATTGCTTCTGTATAATTCAGTGTAAACGTTCTGACAAACCTCGCATACACAATGGATGGTTAAGTAGACAGTATGCAGTATATACATGTTGAGTATGTAGGAGGGAGGACGTTAGTAGGGCTTTTAGTATGTAGTATATACATGTTGAGTATGTAAGAGGGAGGACGTTAGTAGGACGCTGTGTAGTAGTAGGGAATTCAACATGTAATGAAACCAGTTGTGTGTGTGTGTGTGTGTCTGTGTGTGTGTGTGTGTGTGTGTGTCTGTGTGTCTGTGTGTGTGTGTGTTTTTCAATTGAACTAAAATTGTTGGGTCATAAAACGTAAATAACAAATATTTATTTGAAACTGGCCACTGCAGAACTATTGCCTCTTCCCTTCGAGCACCTATAGACGAAAATCAATCGCCAATCTGACTAATAGCCGTTATAGGAATACGTCACCCATACGGAACCGGCGTTATATCATTATAAAATCACTATTATAATATAATGAATGAGGTTTGTCTTCCCTTGGCCCAGCTGTCCTGTTAATCCCAACCCCACATTTTACCATGTATGATGTCACGCATGGGGAAAAATGTATAGGGTTAGACAGTGAGACCATAAAACACTCTTTCTGCCTTTTCTCAGGCTAGGATGAACCGATTTCTAAAAATGTTTGCACATTTATACAACATAGGATCTCAGAGTTCAACACACCTTCATATTTCCACCAGGTGAAGTAGGTAAAACCACCCCACCTCGACTTAAAATAATGTCTTTGTTTGAATTCTATTTCCAGGAAGTAAATATTTGTGTAGATATTATCAGAGTAAAAAAACAGGTCTTAATCTTTCTAGTAAATCTAGAAAGAATCTATTAGGGCGGCTGTGGTGAAGTGTGTAGGGCGGTTTGGTCGTCCACTGGGTTACAGGGTCGGTGGTTGGATCCCCCGTCTCCCCGCCACATGTCCAAGTGTCCCTGGGCAAAGAGACACTGAACCCTAAATGTCTCCTGATAGTTAGCTTGCACCCTGCGTGGTAGCTGCTGCTGCTATCGGTGTATGAATGTGTGTGTGTGAATGTGTACAAAACAATGTAAAGCGCTTTGAGTCTGTGAAAAACCAGGGAAAAGAGCTTTATAAGTGGAGTCCATTTACCATTTATTATTATTTATTTTTTAACCTTTATTTATACGGGTATATCCCATTGAGTCCGAAGACTGTTTTGCAAGGGATACCTGTTCCCATTTACACGTTACCATTCACACACACATTCACACACCGATAGCAGCAGGCTTAACTATCGACATTCACACAAGGCAAGGTGGGTGAAGTGTCTTGCCCAAGGACACAACAACCATGACACAGGTGGCAGGGCGGGGATCGAACCTCCAACCCTTTGATCATCGGCCAACCCGCTCTACCAACTGAGCCACAGTCGCCACCATTCTGTTGACTCATCCAGGATATTGTTTCGCGTGGATGTTATTATCGTTTGGTTGTGTTCATTACTAAAGGAGTCACTGTTACATGTTGTTTTAAAGGTGCAGTCAGTGATTCTGGAGAACGCTTGTTGTCAAAATCACTTTTTGTCAAAATCAGTGAATATCTCCTCATGATCCTGTGTGTGTGTCTGTGTCTGTGTCTGTGTCTGTGTGAGTGTGTGTTGGGCCGTAGTTTGGACACCTACTATTCGCACTTTACTTTAGTATTACCATGTAAACACCTGGTCAATGATCAAATTCCTTCGTGATTTTCTCTACTTATGACATCTATTGCAGCATGTCCGTCCTGGAGAGGGATCCCTTTCTCTGTCGACTCTCCCTGAGATTTCTTCAATTTTTTTTTAATCCCGGTAAAGGGTTTTTTACTGGGAGTTTTTTCTCAGCCGAGCTAAGGGTGTAAGGGCAGATAAATAGATAGATAGATAGATAGATAAGGGCAGGGTGTCATATTGTTTCATATTGTATGAAATGTAAAGCCCACTGAGACAAATGTATTTGTGATTTTGGGCTGTACAAATAAAACTGATTAGATTTGACCCCTGCCTGCTCTCTCTAGTCTAACCTTTCTTTCCCTTGCTGTGTGTGTGTGTGTGTGTGTGTGTGTGTGTGTGTGTGTGTGTGTGTGTGTGTGTGTGTGTGTGTGTGTGTGTGTGTGTGTGTGTGTGTGTGTGTGTGTAAATCCTTGCATCTGACTATGTGTAAGTAAGGTATTTTAAACATTTAAGAAAGTTAATTGAAATTAATACTATTTGACAAAATAATAAAGAGGGACCTATTTTTGAATTGCTTTTACCCTGAGTGTGTGTGTGTGTGTGTGTGTGTGTGTGTGTGTGTGTGTGTGTTCCTACAGTATGTGTGTGTGTGAGTCTGTGTGTGTTGGGCCATAGTTTGGACACCCCTGCCTGCTCTAGACTAACCTTTCTTTCCCTTGCCTTGCTTGCAGGCGGCTGTCATGTGTGCGTCAGGGCATGGTCGGCGTAGCGGGCTCCAGCCCTGAGGGGGGGTCCTCGGCCCCACGGCGGCCCAGCCAGACCCTCTCTCCCCTGGGAACATCCCACTAAGATGTCCCTCAGCAGCGGCCCTACAGGTTCACGCAGCTCTCTCTCTCTTCACTCTATAACAAGCTGTTTGCGGTTTTTAATGTAACTTATTTTATTTAACTTTTATTTATCCTCGAGAGACCAATTGAGGGGGTGACCCTCATTTACAATGACGTCGAGATCAAAACAAATTCAAAGGAAAAACAACAATACATAATAAACAATATTCAATGCAAATACATCAAATACACAACAACAGGTGAAGAGAAAAACAATTGAAACATTTACACAGTGGTGAAGAGTGGCAGCAATTAAAATGAAATGGGTGAAAGTACAATATAGCCTAATTAAAACAGTTACAGGTAGAGTTTGGCAGATGTAAGATAGTTTGTTTAAATTGGTTAAAGGATATGAAGGTATTTACTTAAAGGTGCTGTAAGTGGAATGGTTCTTTGGTCGGCGTAGCGGGCTCCAGCCCTGAGGGGGGGTCCTCAGCCCCACGGCGGCCCAGCCAGACCCTCTCTCCCCTGGGAACATCCCACTAAGATGTCCCTCAGCAGCGGCCCTACAGGTTCACGCAGCTCTCTTCACTCTATCACAAGCTGTTTGCGGTTTTTTAATGTCTCTTAAAGGTGCACAGGGTTCCCGCGGATCCTTGAAACGTCTTAAAAAGTCTTAAATTCTAAAAATAAGGCCTTCATTAGCATTAAAAAGTCTTAAATCCATCTTTCAAAGGTCTTAAAAATTTTAACACATGGTAAGTAGGATTTTATGATTGTAATTGGTCTCAAATCTATAAATAATACGTAACATTTTTTTTTTTAAATAAATTGCCGAATAGTTTAATGTCGCGCAATCACGAGAGCGGAACCAACAAAACATTTGTTTGCGGCCGTGACTCAGAGCAGACGCACCTCGCTCAGGTAGCAGTAGCATGAGTAGCAGTCGGCCCGCATCATGGGAAAGAATTTTGGGTTTTATTTCCTAGCAGATTTTGTAGAAAGTAATTATAATATCCATAAGTACATTTAATTTAGTGTATAATAGCTGAAAAAAATGTTTTGAATTATTATTTTTTCCCTTAGAAAGGGTCTCGTATATGTCCATATTTATGCATATTTTGGACCAAGGCCTAGTGCAGCCATCTTGAAAGTGTCATAGTTGGAATGTCATCAGGTGCATTGTTTAAAATTTAAAATTGTTCTTGTCCTTGAAGGCCACTGTAGCTTCTGTTATTATTCGAAAGGGTTGGGGTCACCTTTAAAGGTACAGTGTGTAATATGACATCATCAAGAAAGTTCTACAAAGTTGAGAATAGAATGCAACGCTCCCTGGGTAACCCCAACCCTTTTTGAATAATAACAGAAGCTACAGTGGCCTTCAAGGACAAGAACAATTCTGAATTTTAAACAATGCACCTGATGACATTCCAACTATGACACTTTCAAGATGGCGGCACTAGGCCTTGGTCCAAGATATGCAGAAATATGGACATATATGAGACCCTTTCTAAGGGGAAAAAATAATAATTCTAAAAAAAAAAATCAGCTATTATGCACTAAATTAAATGTACTTATGGATATTATAATTACTTTCTACAAAATCTGAAAGGAAATAAAACCCAAAATTCTACACACTGCAGGTTTAAAGGTGCTGTAAGCGGAATGGTTCTTTTAGCTAACTTCCTGTCAGTTACTGCAGTTAGCAGTCCCCTCGCTCGTCCCTACGTCACCACATTAATGCACTGCGGTCTTCAAGCAGCGAGTTATCTAGCATCATTTCAGATCCATAAGTGTGATAAAACATGATAAAAACCATCAAAACAGACATTGGGAAGGATTTTTACCTGCTCCGCCATTGTAGGCGCATACATTCACCCATCTGTCGCTCTGGCGTGCACCGGCAGTGAGACCATGAGTGAGACGGGTGTCGGTTTGTAGCGTTCTCTCTTGTGATTGGATATTAAAATGTATTTGCCAATTACGTGCAGAGCAGCTGACTGAGAGATCGGCTTTATGAAACGCGCACATTATGAAAGTGATCACTGTATGAATAAAGAGCGATTTAACACTTTTATTAACATAAATAAACCGCTTACTTCACCTTTTTTAAAGTGGACATGAAACAGTCTAATTTATTTTTAGACGGTATGGAACTATTTGTGTGGAAAGTAATTTAGGGAAAAAAATTGTATATTCAACGATTACACTTTTTTTTTTTTTTTTTTTAAACCTTTATTTCTACAGGTAAATCCCATTGAGACCGAAGACTCTTTTACAAGGGAGACCTGTTTTCCTTTCCCACGTTACCATTCACACACTCATTCATACACCGATAGCAGCAGGCTAACTATCGACATTCACACCAGGCAAGGTGGGTGAAGTGTCTTGCCCAAGGACACAACAACCATGACACAGGTGGCAGGGCGGGGATCGAACCTCCAACCCTTTGATCATCGGCCGACCCGCTCTACCACCTGAGCCACAGTCGCCCCATAACTTGAAGTTATAAGACATTTTCGGGTGTACATTTTTATTCTAGCGCGCCGCCATATTGCCGTGACGCGCTTCGAGGAACTTTTAAATATTTCTGAAACAGTCTCATGTTTCCTCTGATGATCATAAATTACATGAAACAGCAAACGAGACCATCAGTGCAAAAGAATGCTATTTTTTATATAGTTTTTCTTAATGCCTTAGCAGCAGCCCTATGGGTTAATGCTACTCTCTACATTTTATTTTTTAAAGATTTTTTTCAAGCTTTATTAGATAGTACAGAGTTGAAATGGGGAGACAGAGAGAGGGCGGATGATATGCAGTTTTTTACGTCACACTAGTAAAATGTAGGGTTAGACAGTGATCCCATAAAACACTCTTTCTGCCTTTTCTCCGGCTAGGATGAACCGATTTCTAACATTTTTGCACATTTATACTACATAGGATCTCAAGAGTTCAATACACCTTCATATTCCCACCTGTAAAGTAGGTCTTTAACCATTTACCCCTCTCTCTTCTTCAGGCGGGAAAGGTGTGGACTCGAATGCGGTGGACACTTACGACAGCGGGGACGAGTGGGATATCGGAGTAGGAAATCTTATAATCGACCTGGACGCAGATTTGGAAAAAGACAAGTTAGAAATGTCGAGTGGCAAGGAGGGAGTCGGAGGAGGAGGAGGAGGAGGAGGAGGAGGAGGGGGGGGAAACATGGCTGCCCCTCCAACAAGCGCAGTCGCCTCTTTGCCGGACAATATAAAATTCGTAAGCCCCGTGGCGGCACATGGCAAAGAAAGCAAATCGAAATCCAAGCGTAGCAAAAACTCTAAGGAAAGCGTAAAGGCAACACAAGCCGTTTCTGTTTCCGTTTCGGACGGAGGGAGTGCTGCTAAGAAAGACACTATTCAGCAAGGTTCGACCCTACCCTCGAACCCTAACCCTACCCCTACCCCGAACTCTACCCCTACAAAAGGAGGGGACAAACCCAGTTCTAAATCATCCCGTGCGTTAACCGGAGCGGTGAAAAAGGACAAAGAAGGAGGGGGTACAGGAGGGAAATCTAAAAAAGACAAAATGGACGCCGGTGTTGTCTTGACGTCGGGAGTTTTGAACGTGGAGAAAGAATCGGCGGCGGCGGCGGCGCCCGTTTTGCCGTTCGAAGGACAAATGCAAAACCCGGATTTATCTACCGGAGCGGCCGGGATCGAGCAGCAGCAGCAGCAGCAGATAATGGGAAACATGGCACTGGACTCTCCGGGAGCAGGGATCGGACTGCTGCTGTTGCCGCCTGCTTTAGCCACAGAACAGGAGGAAGAAGTGGAAAACAACAATGGCGGAGAATGCAGAAGCCTGAAGAAAGTGGTCGGAGTGAAGGTGAGATTTCATTTGATTTTGTGTGTGTGCGTGTGTGTGTGCGTCTGTGTGTGCGTCTGTGTGTGTGTGTGTAAATATTTCTGAAACAGTCTAATTTTTCCTCTGATAAATTACATGTCACAGCAAACGAGACCATCAGTGCAAAGAATGCTATTTTTATATAGTTTTTCTTAAAGGTGCTGTAAGCGGAATGGTTCTTTTAGCTAACTTCCTGTCAGTTACTGCAGTTAGCAGTCCCCTCGCTCGTCCCTACGTCACCACATTAATGCACTGCGGTCTTCAAGCAGCGAGTTATCTAGCATCGTCTCAGATCCATAAGTGTGATAAACACCATCAAAACAGACATTGGGAAGGATTTTTACCTGCTCCGCCATTGTAGGCGCATACACATTCACCCATCTGTCGCTCTGGCGTGCACCGGCAGTGAGACCATGGAGTGTATATACTATATATGAGTGAGACGAGTGTCGGTTTGTAGCGTTCTGTCTTCTGATTGGATAAAAATTTCGGGATACTACAATAGGCGCATAAACATTCACCCATGTGTCGCTCTGGCGTGCACCGGCAGTGAGACCATGGAGTGAGACGGGTGTCGGTTTGTAGCTTTCTCTCTGTGATTGGATATTAATTTCGGGATCCCCCGAAAAGTTTATTTGCCGATTACATGCAAAGCAGCTGACTGAGAGATCGGCTTTATGAAACACGCACATTATGTAAGTGATCACTGTATGAATAAAGAGCGATTTAACACTTATATTAACATAAGTAAACCGCTTACTTCACCTTTAAGTCTTTGTCATGGGTATACGCTCACCCAGGAACAGCAGCTGGTGTAGTAAAAACACTACAGATATTTTTTGTGGACATTTTATAGGCTTTATTGATTGGCTAGTTAGGAGAGAAAGAGATGAAATGTGTCAGAGAGGGGAATGACATGCAGAGAACGACCTGGGCTGGATTCTAACCCGGGTCTGCTGTGAAGAGGACTGAGACTCTATGGTCACAAAAATCTAATTGACACAACAGATCACATTGTTTGTAATCTAGATTTTGGATCATCATCATATCATTATAAAATCACTATTACAATATAATAAATGAGGTTTGTCTTCCCTCAGTCTTCCCTTGGCCCAGCTGTCCTGTTAATCCTAACCCTACATTTTACCATGTGTGATGTCACGCATGGGAAAATGTCGGGTCTGTATGTTCCAGTGTGTGTGTGTCTGTATGTCTCAGTGTGTGTGTCTGTTTCAGTGTGTGTGTGTCCTTGACCGGTTTTATGGGGTCAACGGGGAGGATTTTGTTAAAGAGGACCTATGATGCTTTTTGACTTTTATGACCTATAAACGTTGTTATGATGATTCATAGTCATGCTTAACCATACTAAATTATCAAATAATGACTTACATGCATT
The DNA here is from genome assembly GCA_026122265.1 of Ammodytes dubius. Classification (NCBI taxonomy): domain Eukaryota; kingdom Metazoa; phylum Chordata; class Actinopteri; order Uranoscopiformes; family Ammodytidae; genus Ammodytes; species Ammodytes dubius. The sequence continues at coordinate 1,088,995 of CM047513.1, read as the reverse complement.
TCGACGTATTCCCTGCTGACCGTCTGGGGTGTCTGTGCAGAGCACTAGACACTATTCTAGCCAGTCGAGAAGTCACGTGTTCAGAGCGGTCTAACCCTTTGTAACCCTGTGACGTCGCATGTAACTTGGTGTCATCACCACGCGGATGTTTCCATGTATAGTAATGCTGTCACTTCCTTGCTCGCATCTGCCTCGCGCCCTTAAGGTGCGAACACACTAGGCACTTTACACGCGTAAGATGTACGTGCGTAACGCAGCTAAAATGTTGCTTGATCATTTTGTGTCAAAAATGGTTATACGCGCGTAACGTGCCTAGTCTCCCTCCCGATATTGTATTTCCCCTAATCAACCATGGCTGCGATCAGAACCGACCTGACACAACAGCGTGCATGTCCACACAAAAACAACAACAACACGGCCAACAACTGTGCCAAAAGACAAACTGAACAGCACAAATAGCCTAGCATTAAAACAGCATTGCATATTCACGGCAGCTACATAACAAACACAGTTACAGCAGCATCGGTGCCCGGCGGCACAACATAAAGCCAAGTAGCCAACATTACCCTACCTGGCTGTGACAGGGGACCGTGGCTGGCGTAGATCAACACCGGTGCTTCGCTGTACTTGTTGTGAAAGTCCCCCGGACATAGCCGTCATGTTTGGGTTCATAATATGAGGCGCTAGCCGCCCGCACACAACAGGGTGAGTTAACTAATGCTATACGGCGCTAACTTGGTTTATCGGCTAAAGCACAGCCGCACATATTCACTGAATTAACCAGGAAGTCCATTCTCCTGGTTTACTCTCCCCACGTCTTCTATTCCCGAGCTGCTGTCATACAGCACCGGCTCGGCTGCCTGCAATACATTTTCCTCCTCTGTGTCTCATCAGCCTCTGTGTACAGTACACTGTCCGTCTCTCTGCCTGTGACGTCGGGTCAAGCTCAACGCTGATTGGCCAACGTGGCTAATCGTCGCGCGTAGGAGCAACAAAAGTTAAATTTTTTGAACTCCTCGCGTAGCTGCGTAATATATACGCGGGTCATACGCGGCTAAAATGTTGCTTTAGCGCGAGTGACGCATTTACGCGCCATGTACGCGCGTAAACCAATGGTTCCCTATGGAAAAACGGCCGATTTCATACGCGTCTGTACGCGTGTAAAGTGCCTAGTGTGTTCGCACCTTTATAGGTCCATGCTCGCGTTTCCCGCCACTGAAAGTGTTCCGGAAGGAAGGTAACCAATCACAACGGAGTGGGGTTCGCAGGAGGGGGTGGGGGGAGCGGAGATGGCCGAAGCACAGGCGGGGGGAGCGGAGATGGCCGAAGCAC
>CM047513.1:1075163-1082663 GCA_026122265.1 Ammodytes dubius | reverse complement strand
GTGTGTGTGTGTGTGTGTCTCTCTCTCTCTGCGTGTGTGTGTGTGTGTGTGTGTGTAGGCATGCTGGTTGTAAACGTGACGTGGAGGAACAAGACGTATGTTGGAACCTTGCTGGACTGCACGCGACACGACTGGGCCCCTCCGAGGTACGAAGCACACTCACCAAATTAAAACCCTAAAATTACTGTTTCATCCTTAAACCTGCAGTGTGTAGAATTTGGGGTTTATTTCCAGGCAGATTTTGTAGAAAGTAATTATAATATTCATAATTACATTTAATTTAGTGCATAATAGCTGAAAAAAATGTCTTGAATTATTATTATTTTCCTCAGAAAGGGTCTCATATATGTCCATATTTCTGCATATTTTGGACCAAGGCCTAGTGCAGCCATCTTGAAAGTGTCATAGTTGGAATGTCATCAGGTGCATTGTTTAACATTTAGAATTGTTCTTGTCCTTGAAGGCCACTGTAGCTTCTGTTATCATTCGAAAGGGGTGGGGTTACCCAGCAGGGCTCGACAATAAGGATTGCCCGACGTCCCGGGGCAAGTAAAATGCCATGTCGGGCCAGTAACTATGACAACTGGCATGCCCGACCGGGCAACTGGGAGGTTCCGCTGAAATTCTTGAATAATAAAAAAAAATCATATTTTTAATTTAATTTTTTTAAATCGCCAAATACACGTATGGTCTATTTTCATATTTAACTGGTGCTAATGATTACATTAACGCTAATTTGTGTGCGCGTAGTGTCTGCTATATCTCTCCTCTCCTCTCTGCTCCGTTTTGTGAAGGGGGGGCGGGGCTCCACTGCCGATACACACACACACACGCAGACTCGGCACAACACCGGTGAGCACACACACCCAGTTAGAGAGGTAGAGAAGACAACTACACGCAGTAGGTTGGTGTGACAGAAAGTCCAAAAGCCAACGAGTATATTATAAATGGAGTGAAGTCTACCCCAACCGTCTGAAAAGCAGCGAAAATATCCGCGTTTTTTAAATGCATTATGCACCCAACGTGAATCTAGTAGCGAGGATGCTAACGTTAGCTCTGCTGCTAGTAGCCTAGCAGTTAATGTGCAGGTCAACACAAACATCAGCAACAGTTATCAGAGGAACATCTTTACAGCCTGCATAGATCTCAATAAATGGCCCAGAGGTGTCTGACTTCACATACCATGAGTCAGTGGAAGCTTAAAAGTAAGCTACTGGCAAAGTGTTCAAAACAGCCTGTCCTGAGCCAAATGTTGAGATTTTGAATCAAATCACTCATACACACATTAAAATAATAGCCTTTAACTTTAAAACAGATTGTTGTAGGCCTAAAAAATAAGTGCTGTTAAAGTTCTTTACATGATTTTTGTTTGCATAAAACATGTCTTGTTCGCAGTTATTGTAGGTTTAGAAACAAAAAAATTACAAATGTTCCAACTCAAATAATATTTTAATTATAGCCTCCACTTTCAGTATGACCCTTAACTCATCTATAATACTGTCCATGATTTGTTTATACATTGTCAATAAAAAGCAAATATAACAATTATTTGAACACGACTAATAGAAAAACTAATTGTATAGGGGCCAGTAAAAATTTACTTCGGGCAAGTAGAATTCAGATCCACTTGCCCGACCGGGCAAGTGAAAAAAAACCTTAGCGTTGAGCCCTGCCCAGGGAGCGTTGCATTCTAGAACTTTGTAGAACTTACTTGATGATGTCATATTACACACTGCACCTTTAAAAACCTACTTCACCTGGTGGAAATATGAAGGTGTATTGAACTCTGAGATCCTCTGTAGTATAAATGTGCAAACATTTTAGAAATCGGTTCATCCTAGCCTGAGAAAAGGCAGAAAGAGTGTTTTATGGTCTCACTGTCTAACCCTACATTTTACTAGTGTGACGTCACACATGGTAAAATGTAGGGTTAGGATTAACAGGACAGCTGGGCCAAGGGAAGACTGAGGGAAGAAAAACCTCATTCATTATATTATAATAGCGATTTTATAATGATATAACGCCGGTTCCATATGGGTGAAGTTTTTCTTCCCTCAGTCTTCCCTTGGCCCAGCTGTCCTGTTGATCCTAACCCTACATGTTTACTAGTGTGATGTCACACTAGTAAACATGTAGGTTTAGACAGTGAGACCATAAAACACTCTTTCTGCCTTTTCTCAGGCTAGGATGAACCGATTTCTAAAATGTTTGCACATTTATAAACTACATAGGATCTCAGAGTTCAATACACCTTCATATTCCCACCAGGTGAAGTAGGGCTTTTAAATATGTTTACCCCATTCACCTGCATTGTCTCAGAAATGAATAACAACAAACTTTTAACACTCCATCCGTCTGTGTGTGTGTGTCTGTCTGTGTCTCTGTCTGTCTGTCTCTGTCTGTGTCTGTCTGTCTCTCTGTCTGTGTGTGTGTCTGTGTCTCTCTGTCTGTCTCTCTGTCTGTGTGTTTCTGTCTATGTGTCTGTCTGTCTCTGTCTGTCTGTCTGTGTCTCTCTGTGTGTCTCTGTCTGTCTCTCTCTCTGTCTGTCTGTCTGTGTGTGTGTGTCTGTCTGTCTCTCTGTCTGTCTCTGTCTGTCTGTCTGTGTCTCTCTCTCTCTCTGTCTGTCTATCTATCTATCTGTCTCTCTCTCTCTCTCTCTCTGTTTGTCTATCTGTCTGTCTGTCTCTCTCTCTCTCTCTCTCTCTCTCTCTCTCTCTCTCTCTCTCTGTTTGTCTATCTGTCTGTCTCTCTCCTCTCTCTCTCTCTCTCTCTCTCTCTCTCTCTCCTCTCTCTCTCTCTCTCTCTCTCTCTCTCTCTCTCTCTCTCTGTCTGTTTCCCCCCCCCCCCTCCCACGCTAGATTCTGCGAGTCTCCCACCAGTGACGTCGAAATGCGCAGCGGACGAGGTCGCGGCAAACGAATGCGCCCGGGCGGCAACACTCCCGTCAACGACAACAGCAACTCATCCGATAACAAGGGCAGCGGCAGCAGCAAAACCCGCGGCGCCGCAGCTGCTAACAACAGCAAAGGCCGTCGCGGTAGCCAAACAACAACAACAACCACGGTGGCTAGCTGTGGTGGAGGTGGTGGCGTAAATAATAGCGTAAATATCGTAAACAGCGGCCCGTTGGAAGACGCCAAAGCCAGCCCGTCGAGCACCAAACGAAAGGCGCAAAAAACCAACTCGGATATGGAGCCTACGTCGAGTTCCGAGGACACGAAAGGGTCGAAAAGAATGCGAACGAATTCTACCGGTGCTGCTTCTGCTGTTAGCGGCGGCGCGGCGGCTAACCTCTCTATGCTAGGCGTTAAGATGGTGGACACTTCTTTGCCTCCTCCTCAACAACAGCAGCTGGACCGGACTTGCCCGTCCCCCGTGCTCATAGATTGCCCTCACCCGAACTGCAACAAGAAATACAAACACATAAACGGGTTAAAGTACCACCAGGCCAGAGCTCACAACGACCACGATGTCAGAATAGACCAGGATATGGACAGCGAGTATGGGGATGATACTAGTAGCCTACACCCCGACACCCCAGCCTCCTGTAACGGCGCTAATATTAATAATAGCAGCAACGCCGCCACCACCAATGCGAACTCCCCCGCGCGATCCACTACCCCTAAAGGCCGCGGGTTTGACGCCCCTTCGCCCTCTCCCGGTAAAAAAGGCGGCAAGAAAAAGCTAGGAGAGGTGGAGGTTGAGATGGCGCTTGACGCTTGCGAGGAGAACGCGTGCCTCACCGACGAGGCTAGCAACGACGGCATAGACGATCGTAAGGGGAAGAAACTCGCGCAGGGCGGAAAGGCCGATAAACTGTCCCAGAAAGGCTTGAAACCTGGACGGCCCGGGGCACAAAACGCCGCCCAAAACCAAAACGCCCAAATGTCGCCCTACGCTATTCAAGCTAACTCCCCGGCGCTTGGATCAATAGTACAACAACAACAACAACAACAACAACCCCAACCTATCCCGAAAAGCCCTCAACTGAAAGCTAACCAACCCAACAAATCTACAACCACGCAATTATTACCGGACCCCGCGTCTAGCCCGACACTTCTCGGCAAGGAGAAGAAAAAGAAGGAGAAGAAAAAGCGAGACTTGAGCAACAAGGAAGGGTTAGGGGACAGCCCCAAAGGGAAAGGGGGGTGCGAGGCGAAAAGCCCGTATTCAGACACCTCCGATTCTTTACTGAACGGTTCAAACGACCCCCACCAGAGCCGCCTGGCCAGTATAAAAGCAGAGGCGGATAAGGTCTACAGTTTTTCGGACAATGCCCCCAGCCCGTCGATCGGTGTCGGGAGCAGGATGGAGGGAGGAGGACAGAACGGAGGAGGGGATAACGCCTCGGTGAAAACCAGCAGTCCGGCTTATTCCGATATATCTGACGCAGGGGAGGATGGAGAGGGGAAAGCGGACACTGTCAAGGTGAGAGGGAGAGTGTCTGTGTGATTGTGTTGTGGTATGTGTGTGTCTGACTGACTGTGTGGGTGTGTGGGGGGGGGGGGGGGGGTGTCTGTGTGTGTGTGTGTGGATGGAGAGGGCAAGGTGGACACTGTCAAGGTGAGAGGGAGAGTGTGTGTGTGGGGTTTATGGGGGGGGGTTTGTGTGGGGGGTAACTGTGTGGGGTTATGGAGGGGCGGGGGGGTTTGTGTGTGTGAGATTGTGTTGTGTGTGTGTGTGTGTGTGTGTGGATGGAGAGGGGAAGGCAGACACTGTCAAGGTGAGAGGGAGTGTGTGTGTGTGTGTGTGTGTGTGTGTGTGTGTGTGTGTGTGTGACTGTGTGTGTGAGGGTGGGGGGTGTGTGTGTGTGTGTATGTGTGTGATTGTGTTGTGGTGTGTGTTTGTGTGTGTGTGACTGTGTGTCTGTTTCAGTGTGTGTGGATGGAGAGGGGAAAGCAGACACAGTCAAGGTGAGGGGCAGAGTGAATTTAATTTAAATGTGTTTTTTTTGAACAAGTGAAAAGATATGGTTCATATTCCCACATCATGAAAAAGTAATAACATTTTGAAGAAAGAAAAAAGTTGTCTGCCTTCTGTGAGTTACTAATAAAGTTTTATTTGTATAGCCCAAAATCACAAATACATTTGTCTCAGTGGGCTTTACATTCCATACAATATGATACAATATGACACCCTGCCCTTACACCCTTAGCTCGGCTGAGAAAAAACTCCCAGTAAAAAACCCTTTACCGGGATTTAAAAAAAAAAAATTTAAGAAATCTCAGGGAGAGTGGACAAAGTAAGGGATCCCTCTCCCAGGACGGACATACTGCAATAGATGTCATAAGTAGAGAAAAATCATGAAGGAATTTCATCATTGACCAGGTGATTACATGGTAATACTAAAGTAAAGTGCGAATAGTGTGGATGCAGGAAGTTATCTTTACTCATAAAAGTTATGGACAAACGGGTCGACTGTCATGAAAAAGTTTTGAAAATGTATTAAGTAAAAATGAGTAACTCGTGCAAAGAAGTTGTCCAACATTTGCTTTACATGTTCGAAAAAGATAACCGCTTGAGGGGGCGCCCTTAGCTCAGTTGGTAGGGCGTCCCCCCCCCCCCATGGGCCTCGGCCAGCAGCGGATCCGGGTTTGATTCCAGCCCGCGGTCGTTCTCTGCATGTCACTCCCCTCTCTGCCCCATTTCAACTCTGTCTCTACACTATCAATAAAGCATAAAAATGCCAAAAAAAAAACATCTAAAAAAAAAAAAGATTACCTCATTTAATCTCACCAATTCTCTAATGCATTTTAATTGATTTTATCCAAAATGTATTTAAACCTGCAGTGTGTAGAATTTTGGGTTTTATTTCCTTGCAGATTTTGTAGAAAGTAATTATAATTTAATTTAGTGCATAATAGCTGAAAAAAAAGTTTTGAATTATTATTTTTTTCCCCCTTAGAAAGGGTCTCGTATATGTCCATATTTCTGCATATTTTGGACCAAGGCCTTGTCACCGCCATCTTGAAAGTGTCATAGTTGGAATGTCATCAGGTGCATTGTTTAAAATTTAGAATTGTTCTTGTCCTTGAAGGCCACTGTAGCTTCTGTTATTATTCTAAAGGGGTGGGGTTACCCAGGGAGCGTTGCATTCTAGAACTTTGTAGAACTTTCTTGATGATGTCATATTACACACTGCACCTTTTTAATATCTTTCTTTCCCTCTTAAAGGTGAAGACAGAGCCTGCAGACCCGGCCCCTCGCGAAGGGGCAAAGAAGGCTCTGTTTCCCCCCCAGCCGCCAGGGAAGGACCAGCCATACTACCCCGCCTACGACTCTTACTACTCCCCCACATACCCTCACCCAAGCCCGGGCAACCAAGCCAGCACGCAGCCCCCTACTCTGGAGGGAGCACAGGTAAGAAACACACACAGACAGACTCACAGACAGACAGACATACATACACACACACACACACACAGCCCCCCCCCCCACTCTGGAGGGTGCCCAGGTAAGAAACACTAACACACACACACCACAGACAGACAGACACACACACACACACACACACACACACATACACATACATCCACACACATAGATACACACACACACACACACACACACACATATACACATACATCCACACACAGATACATACACACACACACACACACACACACACACACACACACACACACACACACACACAGTTTTTTATCCTGTACCAAATATATTCCTTTGTTTCATCTCTCTCTCGGTCTAACAAAGCATTATGGAAATGCAAAAAAAAATCAACCTTAAAAAAATAAAAAGGGGCGCCCTTAGCTCAGTTGGTAGGGCGTCCCCCCCCCATGGGCCTCGGCCAGCAGCGGACCCGGGTTTGATTCCAGCCCGTGGTCGTTCTCTGCATGTCACTCCCCTCTCTGCCCCATTTCAACTCTGTCTCTACACTATCAATAAAGCATAAAAATACCAAAAAAATAACTTAAAAAAAATAAAAACTCATTACATCTATTATTTTTTAATCCTGTTTTTTCCTGTTCTAAATATATCCCCCTACAACTATCTAATATTTTTTTTTAATTATGATATTTATGTACTAAATATATATTCCCCTGTTCATTCTTTTAAAGGTACAGACAGACAGACAGACAGAGACAGGCACTCACACACACAGACACACACACACGTTCTCTGTATGTCATTCCCCTCTTTCATCTGTCTCTACACAACTGTCTAATATTTTTTTTTATGATATTTATGTACTAAATATATATTCCTCTGTTCTTTCTTTTTAAAGGTGAAGAAAGAGGAAGAGGAGCATGACGTTAGCGAGGATAACAAACTAAAGATGGAGCCTCCGGATGAGAGAAAACCGGACATATCTCTCCAACATCAACACCATCAACACCACCATCAACACCAACAGCAGCAACAGGCCCAGCAAATCCAGCCTTCGGTCATTCAGCAGCGCTCCAACATGTACAACCAGCAGCAACCCCAACTCTACTACAATCAATACTATGTACCCCCTTACTCCTACACCCCCGACCA
>CM047513.1:1062663-1065163 GCA_026122265.1 Ammodytes dubius | reverse complement strand
TGTGTGTGTGTGTGTGTGTGTGTGTGTGTGTGTGTGTGTGTGTGTGTGTGTGTGTGTGTGTCTCTTTCTCTCGCTCTGTGTTTGTTTGTGTGTGTGTCTCTTTCTCTCTGTGTGTTTGTTTGTGTGTGTGTGTGTGTGTGTGTGTGTGTGTGTGTGTGTGTGTGTGTGTGTGTGTGTGTGTGTGTGTGTGTGTGTGTGTGTGTGTGTGTGTGTGTGTGTGTGTGTGTGTGTGTGTGTGTGTGTGTGTGTGTGTGTGTGTGTGTCTCTCTTTCTCTCGCTCTGTGTGTGTGTGTGTGTGCTCTTTCTCTCTCTGTGTTTGTGTGTGTGTGTGTGTGTGTGTGTGTGTGTGTCTCTTTCTCTCTCTGTGTTTGTGTGTGTGTGTGTGTGTGTGTGTGTGTGTGTGTGTGTGTGTGTGTGTGTGGTGTGTGTGTGTGTGTGTGTGTGTGTGTGTGTGTGTGTGTGTGTGTGTGTGTGTGTGTGTGTGTGTGTCTGTGTGTGTGTGTGTGTGTGTGTGTCTGTGTGTCTGTCTGTGTGTCTGTCTGTCTGTGTATGCTGAATGAATTTAAAGGTAGATTCATTGATCCACTACCTGTCTGTACTGTGTGTGCGCTGAAAAAAACATCCAGTGTTAATACACAGCCTAGGCTCTGTAAATGCACATGTTGCTGGCTACGGTGGGCCCCCATTGTTTAATATTATATATAAAGGTTGCGTTCCGAATCTCATACTTTCTACTATATAGTTTGGTAGAAAAAAGATTTAGGATGTCCGATTCTTGTGGCCAGATTTAGGATGGTTAGAAGTACCCGGATGTCCTACAGGCTAAAGTTCTGTGCATCTGGAGCATTGATCAACTAGAAAAGTTAGGTAGTTCCTAAACAAAATCCTGCAGGGTATGGGTTTATTGTGTCTCTGGTGTGTGTGTACTGCTCTAAAAGCTAATGACAGATTCTGTGGATGACTACTTGTACCCATTCAGAAATATTGATGATGTTGAGTTTTTAGACGATGATAATGTTGGGGAAGACTGCGAATATAATCTCTATAGCAAGTATGAACATTTAAATTTTGCAAACTTTGACCACACGGAGCACAAAATGTATGAGGTTTGTAATGAAATTGATCCTGAAAACCACTTTTATAATAACATAAACAACAATTGTGAATACTACTCTGACGAACAATTTAAAAGTGTAAGAAGGGGTACTACTTTCTCTATTATACACTTCAACAGTAGAAGTCTCTACAAAAATTTTACCAAAATCAAGGATTACCTGTGCCAATTTAATAAATTTAATGTAATTGCTGTATCTGAGACTTGGCTTGATAATGAGAAAGGTCATAATGTGGAAATGGAGGGATACGAGCTGTTTACATCTAACAGGACAAACAAAAAAGGAGGAGGAGTTGCACTATATGTTGACACAGCTCTAAGATGTACCATGCTTAAAAGCATGACAATAAACATAGATGATATTCTTGAATCCTTAACTATAGAAATTACAGTAGAGAAATCCAAAAATATAATTATTAGCTGTGTGTATAGAACACCTGGATCCTGTCTAGACACTTTCACTTGTAAATTAGAAGCAATGTTTGCTAACTTAAACCACAACAAGGTTCATATTATATGTGGAGATTTTAATATTGATCTGCTTAATCCCCATGGAAACAATAACACAATTAATTTTATCAATACAATGTATAGTAATAGTTTATTTCCTGTTATTACAAAACCAAGTAGAATAACAAAGGACACAGCCACATTGATAGATAATATTTTCATAAATACAATAGCTAGTCAAGTAACAGCTGGACTCCTTATAAATGACATAAGCGATCACCTTCCTGTTTTTTCTATCTTTAAAAATCTTCTTGAGGTGGAAAATATAAAAAAGAACCACACCCATCAGCTGACTCGATGTAGATCACCAGAAGCCATCGCTGCCCTTAGGATGGACCTAAGCACACAGACTTGGAATCAGGTCTATGCAACTGAAGACCCTAATCAAGCCTATGAGGCCTTTCTGTCGACTATACTTAAGCTATATGATAAACACTGTCCAATAAGAAAGACTGTTACCAGGAAAAAATATAGACATGATAAGCCATGGATTACTAAAGGTATAGAAAACGCCTGTAAAAAGAAAAATTTACTTTACAGGCTATTCTTAAAACAAAGAACAAAATATGCGGAAAATAGATATAAGATATACAAAAATAAATTAATAAGAATTATTAGATTCAATAAGAAGGAATATTACCATAGGCTACTGGAACAGCAAAGGAGTAACATCCAAGGGACATGGAAAATTTTAAATAGCATAATCAAAAAAGGCACTGGCAAAAATGACTATCCAATGTACTTTACTAAAGAGAATATAATCATGGATAAATCAAAGGAAATTGCAAATGAATTCAATAATTTCTTTGTAAAAGTTGGATCTAACCTAGCTACAGAGATTGTAGAGCAGAGAGATAAGGAAGGATTGGATGTAAA
>CM047513.1:1047663-1057663 GCA_026122265.1 Ammodytes dubius | reverse complement strand
AATATATTTTAAGTAAATACATTTTTAGTTTATGGCAAATTATGATTTATGAATTAGTAAGTGTGTGAGATGTTAATCTAATGTTCATTCATATGTTTATTGAGGCACTTGGTGGTGATTGCCATATTGGTGTCACCTGGGGAGTGAGGGGTGCTACCTCATTTAAGGAAGGAGTATGCCTGTCATTCAGGTTGGCAAGGCAGAGAGCCTACAGTTTTTTGACAGCGAGCTCTCGAGCGTTTAACATATTATTTCACATAGAAAAGTATTGTTTTTTGTATATATTAAGAACCCTGTTTTGGCCGCAAATCAAGGGCATTTTTTGGAGCCTTTTATGTTTTTTATTGGAAAGTCAACCGGAGTTTCGTGTAATAAATCGCACTCAACATCAAATGAAACGATCTCTGTGTGTGCTTACAACAAGGACGTGTGTCAGACTTTCTCTGCCTAAAGGAATCAGAAGAGCAAACAGAGGGTTTGCCGCTTCACAGTCAAAAAACTACACGAGTCTGGCAAACTTTTGTAGAGGACAAATGAACCAGGAAGACGGGCGCGCGCAGCTCCGTTTGGATACGCGTGAGTAAACAATCCCACTGATGAGCCGTGCACAATAAAAGCGCTTGTGAATATGGATGTGCGGATGAGATCCGCGTTTAAAGCCCCGTTCTAACTGTCTGTTTGATATGAACTATGAGCCGATCGCTAAACAAAAAAAAAGTGACAAAAGGAAGCTCTGTGTGAACGCGCATCCCGCGGACGCGGTGGAAAAGTGAACGGAGCAAAATAAATAAGGAAGCGATCTAATAAAAGGAAATCAATAAATCAAACTACAATAAAACCGGGACAATGAGCAGCATATCCAATATATCAAGGAAAACAACTGCATCAACCACTTCTTCTGCTGCTCGGCTGGCTTCAGCTGAGAAAGCAGCTCTGGAGGCAAAATCTGCAGTGTTAAAGGAAAAACATTCATTGCAACATTCACTGCAGTTGCAGCAACATTCATTCCAGTTGCAGGAAACTATAATCAAATCAAAATTGGAAAAAGTGGAACTGGATGGAGAAATTGCAGCAGCAGATGCAAAAATAAAAGTGCTCTTAAACCCAAATGTAACAGAGTCTGATGGTGATGCTATGAATGAATATTTTGAGGAAACAAGCAAACAGGAAAATGTGGAACAACATTTACAGACACATCTGCTTTGGAATTCATTCAATTGGGTGCTGTGCCTAAAACTCCACTACAGAGAACGGTTGGTGGCATTCACAATAGCTCTCAAGTGACAACAAGGGCTCCAACCCCACACCTGGAAAACCCTGCAACCAGTCATATCACTCATGAAAACATCAGCACAATGGTAAAAAGTCAAAGGGATATCACTGAGCTCATGATAATGCAACAAAATCTGTCTCTACTGCCTAAAAGGGAAGTGCCAGTGTTTAAAGGTGATCCACTATCATACCAACCTTTCATGCATGCATTCAAGTACTTAATAGAGGACAAGACAAGTAGTTCCCAGGATAGGCTCTACTTTCTTGAACAGTTTACAGCAGGTCAGGCCAGAGACCTTGTTCGTAGCTGTATGCACATGGATGCACGAAGAGGATATTCAGAAGCAATGCAACTGTTGGCAAAACATTTTGGTGATGAAATGAAGATTGCAAATGCTTATCTGAATAAAGCGCTAAACTGGACAGCTATTAAAGCGGAGGATGGGAATGCACTTCAGGCATATTCTCTATACTTGAGGGAATGCCACAATGCCATGCAGGACTTGGAGTACATGGATGAGCTGGATGTGACATCCACCTTAAAGCTCATTGTATCCAAGCTTCCCTACAAGCTTAGAGAGAGGTGGCGGTCAAGAGCATATGAGGAATTTCAGAAAAGAAAGATGCGGGCTAATTTCAGACACGTTGTTGAATTTATTGAAAATCAAGCTAACATCTTACTGCACCCAGCATTTGGTGATATTAAAGACCCAACTCCTGCTCAAAGAATATCCCCAAATAACAGGAGCACTGAAATAAGGACACTCAAAAGCAGAAGTACATTTGTGACAGCTGTGGCAGCACCTGGAGAACAAGACAACAGACAGTATGCATTTAAAGGGCAACAACACACCAACTTTAATGCTGCTACTTCAGCTGTCTGCTGTTTCTGTGAAGGCCAGCATACACTACTGGACTGCTTCAAATTTAAATCACAGCCACACAACGAAAAGGTGGAATGTTTGAAAATAAATGGATATTGCTTTGGTTGCTTGAAGAAGGGTCACATGAGCAAAGACTGCAAGACAAAGCTAGACTGCCAAACATGTCAGCGGAAACATCCAACCCTGCTACATATTGACACAAGAACCTCAGATAAGGAACCCCTGCTAAACCGCAATTCCCCAGCACCAAAGCAGACATCAATAAACAGTGTACAAGTGTCGGCTGATGATGCAACAGGGGCCGGTAAGGAATGTGCTCTCGCTATTGTTCCAGTTCAAGTTAAAGCTGCAAAAGGAAGTAAGTACATTCAAACTTACGCTTTCCTTGATCCGGGAAGCTCGGCCACATTTTGCACTGAAAAGCTTATGAACCAACTGAATGTGACCGGACGCAAAACTGACATTCTGCTGCAGACGATGGGACAGGAAAACAATGTGAGCAGTTATGAGATCACAGGACTGGAAGTTGGCAACCTAGATGGAAATGAATTTATTGACCTACCTGAAGTTTACACACAAGCTAAAATCCCTGTTTCAAAGGAAAACCTACTCACCCAATCAGAACTCAGAAAATGGCCTTACCTCTGTGGAATTCAAATGGAAGAGATTGATGCTGACATTGAAATGTTGATAGGAATGAATGTTCCTAAAGCGATGGAACCCTGGCAGATAATTAACAGCCAGAGTAATGGACCATACGCAGTGAAGACACTTCTCGGATGGGTGGCGAATGGGCCCCTCAAGTCTTCATCTGCAATGGATAAACGTAGAGCATCAATGACAGTCAATCGCATTTCAATGGATAATCTGAAGGACCTGCTACTCAGGCAGTACAACCAAGAGTTCCCAGAAAAGGAATCTGAGGAGAAGAAAGAGATGTCATGTGAGGACAGGAGATTTATGGAGCTGGCCCAAAGTTACAAAGCGTTTGAAAGTGGACATTACATCTTGCCCCTGCCGTTTCGAGAAAAAGAGCTAGTCATGCCAAATAATTACAACGTGGCACTGCAGCGGACATTGAACCTGGCCGGGAAATTCAAGAGAGACTTTACCTATGCTGAAGAATACAAGGTCTTCATGGAAAATGTGCTGCAGAAAGGCTACGCAGAGAAGGTACCCCAAGAGCAAGTACAAAGAAATGACGGCCAAGTTTGGTATATTCCTCATCATGGGGTTTACCATAAAAGAAAGAAGAAGCTGAGGGTGGTATTCGACTGTTCCTCAACCTACCAAGGTAAATCTCTGAACTCAGAACTGCTCCAGGGCCCAGATCTAACCAACTCACTACTGGGCGTGCTGCTCCGGTTCCGTCAGGAGAGGATTGCAGTCATGGCCGACATTGAGGCGATGTACTACCAAGTACAAGTACAGAGAGATCACCAGGACTTCCTCAGGTTTCTGTGGTGGCCTGAGGGAGACATCAGCAAACCACTGGAAGTGTACCGGATGAAGCTGCATCTCTTCGGCGCAGTATCTTCACCCAGTATTGCTAACTTTGCCCTGAAACAAACTGGAAGAGACCACTCGGATCAATACAGTAAGGAAGTATTCAATACTATCAAGAACAGCTTTTATGTCGATGACTGTCTCAAGTCCATGGCCTCAACCAGTCAAGCAATCAAGCTAACAAAGGACCTTATGGAGGCATGTGCCCAAGGAGGGTTTACACTTACCAAATGGGTAAGCAACAGCCAAGAGGTACTCACTACAGTGCCTGAAAGTCACAGAGCCAAGGTGGTGGAGGCAGTGAGCGCCCTGCAGGACGCCGGCGGCATGCTAGCAGAACAGTATGGAGACACGGCGGACGAGTGCGGTAAAGCGCTGCGGGATTTGGCACGGATGGAGAACTTAGTCCTGGGTAATGCTCTGGAAGGAGTACCAGAGGAAGAGGAGGATGAAGAAAAGCTCAAGGACTCCAACGTTGACGGCACAGAAAACATTGACGAGAAGAGTAGAGATGAGATGAGAGTTCAGGTGTACGACGCCATGGCAGAGAAGGAAGATGAGGACGCGGAGATGTCAGACGTCGGCGAGAGGAAGAGAAAGAAAAGAAAAGTTTGGGAAATGGAAGTGAAGAAAAGACAGAAAACGACAAGAAGGCTGAGAAAGAATTGGACAAAGAAGAAGAAAAAGAAGAAGAGATGGAAACAAGTCCAAGACATCGCGGATCTGTTCTGGCAGAGGTGGATAAAGGAATATCTGCCACTCATGCAGCAACGCCAAAAGTGGACTAACACCAGAAGAAACTTCAACATCAACGATGTGGTGGTCATCGTAGACGAAACTGCACCAAGGAACTCATGGCCCCTTGGCCGTGTAGTAAAGACTTTTCCCGGGCCCAAAGGTCTCGTCCGAAGTGTTCTGGTCCGAACAAAGACGAACACCCTGCAAAGGCCCATCGATAAGCTCTGCTTGCTTTTGGAAGCTGAAAACTGAGCTTAATAACATGAAGAATGCCACTGTGCATACACACACATGCACACATACATGCCCCTCTACAAATGGCCCTGCACACACCTTCCTTGCATACATGAACTCCGCGTTCACTGGACTGGTTATCCCTGCCTAAGAGACATTCATGCAACATGAACTTTGGGGGGAATTCAAGAGGGGATTATGTAAATTGTGTCGTAGTTAATTTTGATATTTAAGCTGGGTGTGATGTGTTAGTGTAAAGCTACTTGACATATTTTGGAAGAATTTACTGATTTAATATTTGCACTTACCTGGCTCCATATAGTTAATTTAAGTAATTGTTTGTGGTAACATCACAATTAGGGGCCGGTATGTTGGAGCCATTTAGAGATTTTTGTGTTTAATATATTTTAAGTAAATACATTTTTAGTTTATGGCAAATTATGATTTATGAATTAGTAAGTGTGTGAGATGTTAATCTAATGTTCATTCATATGTTTATTGAGGCACTTGGTGGTGATTGCCATATTGGTGTCACCTGGGGAGTGAGGGGTGCTACCTCATTTAAGGAAGGAGTATGCCTGTCATTCAGGTTGGCAAGGCAGAGAGCCTACAGTTTTTTGACAGCGAGCTCTCGAGCGTTTAACATATTATTTCACATAGAAAAGTATTGTTTTTTGTATATATTAAGAACCCTGTTTTGGCCGCAAATCAAGGGCATTTTTTGGAGCCTTTTATGTTTTTTATTGGAAAGTCAACCGGAGTTTCGTGTAATAAATCGCACTCAACATCAAATGAAACGATCTCTGTGTGTGCTTACAACAAGGACGTGTGTCAGACTTTCTCTGCCTAAAGGAATCAGAAGAGCAAACAGAGGGTTTGCCGCTTCACAGTCAAAAAACTACACGAGTCTGGCAAACTTTTGTAGAGGACAAATGAACCAGGAAGACGGGCGCGCGCAGCTCCGTTTGGATACGCGTGAGTAAACAATCCCACTGATGAGCCGTGCACAATAAAAGCGCTTGTGAATATGGATGTGCGGATGAGATCCGCGTTTAAAGCCCCGTTCTAACTGTCTGTTTGATATGAACTATGAGCCGATCGCTAAACAAAAAAAAGTGACAAAAGGAAGCTCTGTGTGAACGCGCATCCCGCGGACGCGGTGGAAAAGTGAACGGAGCAAAATAAATAAGGAAGCGATCTAATAAAAGGAAATCAATAAATCAAACTACAATAAAACCGGGACAATGAGCAGCATATCCAATATATCAAGGAAAACAACTGCATCAACCACTTCTTCTGCTGCTCGGCTGGCTTCAGCTGAGAAAGCAGCTCTGGAGGCAAAATCTGCAGTGTTAAAGGAAAAACATTCATTGCAACATTCACTGCAGTTGCAGCAACATTCATTCCAGTTGCAGGAAACTATAATCAAATCAAAATTGGAAAAAGTGGAACTGGATGGAGAAATTGCAGCAGCAGATGCAAAAATAAAAGTGCTCTTAAACCCAAATGTAACAGAGTCTGATGGTGATGCTATGAATGAATATTTTGAGGAAACAAGCAAACAGGAAAATGTGGAACACACATTTACAGACACATCTGCTTTGGAATTCATTCAATTGGGTGCTGTGCCTAAAACTCCACTACAGAGAACGGTTGGTGGCATTCACAATAGCTCTCAAGTGACAACAAGGGCTCCAACCCCACACCTGGAAAACCCTGCAACCAGTCATATCACTCATGAAAACATCAGCACAATGGTAAAAAGTCAAAGGGATATCACTGAGCTCATGATAATGCAACAAAATCTGTCTCTACTGCCTAAAAGGGAAGTGCCAGTGTTTAAAGGTGATCCACTATCATACCAACCTTTCATGCATGCATTCAAGTACTTAATAGAGGACAAGACAAGTAGTTCCCAGGATAGGCTCTACTTTCTTGAACAGTTTACAGCAGGTCAGGCCAGAGACCTTGTTCGTAGCTGTATGCACATGGATGCACGAAGAGGATATTCAGAAGCAATGCAACTGTTGGCAAAACATTTTGGTGATGAAATGAAGATTGCAAATGCTTATCTGAATAAAGCGCTAAACTGGACAGCTATTAAAGCGGAGGATGGGAATGCACTTCAGGCATATTCTCTATACTTGAGGGAATGCCACAATGCCATGCAGGACTTGGAGTACATGGATGAGCTGGATGTGACATCCACCTTAAAGCTCATTGTATCCAAGCTTCCCTACAAGCTTAGAGAGAGGTGGCGGTCAAGAGCATATGAGGAATTTCAGAAAAGAAAGATGCGGGCTAATTTCAGACACGTTGTTGAATTTATTGAAAATCAAGCTAACATCTTACTGCACCCAGCATTTGGTGATATTAAAGACCCAACTCCTGCTCAAAGAATATCCCCAAATAACAGGAGCACTGAAATAAGGACACTCAAAAGCAGAAGTACATTTGTGACAGCTGTGGCAGCACCTGGAGAACAAGACAACAGACAGTATGCATTTAAAGGGCAACAACACACCAACTTTAATGCTGCTACTTCAGCTGTCTGCTGTTTCTGTGAAGGCCAGCATACACTACTGGACTGCTTCAAATTTAAATCACAGCCACACAACGAAAAGGTGGAATGTTTGAAAATAAATGGATATTGCTTTGGTTGCTTGAAGAAGGGTCACATGAGCAAAGACTGCAAGACAAAGCTAGACTGCCAAACATGTCAGCGGAAACATCCAACCCTGCTACATATTGACACAAGAACCTCAGATAAGGAACCCCTGCTAAACCGCAATTCCCCAGCACCAAAGCAGACATCAATAAACAGTGTACAAGTGTCGGCTGATGATGCAACAGGGGCCGGTAAGGAATGTGCTCTCGCTATTGTTCCAGTTCAAGTTAAAGCTGCAAAAGGAAGTAAGTACATTCAAACTTACGCTTTCCTTGATCCGGGAAGCTCGGCCACATTTTGCACTGAAAAGCTTATGAACCAACTGAATGTGACCGGACGCAAAACTGACATTCTGCTGCAGACGATGGGACAGGAAAACAATGTGAGCAGTTATGAGATCACAGGACTGGAAGTTGGCAACCTAGATGGAAATGAATTTATTGACCTACCTGAAGTTTACACACAAGCTAAAATCCCTGTTTCAAAGGAAAACCTACTCACCCAATCAGAACTCAGAAAATGGCCTTACCTCTGTGGAATTCAAATGGAAGAGATTGATGCTGACATTGAAATGTTGATAGGAATGAATGTTCCTAAAGCGATGGAACCCTGGCAGATAATTAACAGCCAGAGTAATGGACCATACGCAGTGAAGACACTTCTCGGATGGGTGGCGAATGGGCCCCTCAAGTCTTCATCTGCAATGGATAAACGTAGAGCATCAATGACAGTCAATCGCATTTCAATGGATAATCTGAAGGACCTGCTACTCAGGCAGTACAACCAAGAGTTCCCAGAAAAGGAATCTGAGGAGAAGAAAGAGATGTCATGTGAGGACAGGAGATTTATGGAGCTGGCCCAAAGTTACAAAGCGTTTGAAAGTGGACATTACATCTTGCCCCTGCCGTTTCGAGAAAAAGAGCTAGTCATGCCAAATAATTACAACGTGGCACTGCAGCGGACATTGAACCTGGCCGGGAAATTCAAGAGAGACTTTACCTATGCTGAAGAATACAAGGTCTTCATGGAAAATGTGCTGCAGAAAGGCTACGCAGAGAAGGTACCCCAAGAGCAAGTACAAAGAAATGACGGCCAAGTTTGGTATATTCCTCATCATGGGGTTTACCATAAAAGAAAGAAGAAGCTGAGGGTGGTATTCGACTGTTCCTCAACCTACCAAGGTAAATCTCTGAACTCAGAACTGCTCCAGGGCCCAGATCTAACCAACTCACTACTGGGCGTGCTGCTCCGGTTCCGTCAGGAGAGGATTGCAGTCATGGCCGACATTGAGGCGATGTACTACCAAGTACAAGTACAGAGAGATCACCAGGACTTCCTCAGGTTTCTGTGGTGGCCTGAGGGAGACATCAGCAAACCACTGGAAGTGTACCGGATGAAGCTGCATCTCTTCGGCGCAGTATCTTCACCCAGTATTGCTAACTTTGCCCTGAAACAAACTGGAAGAGACCACTCGGATCAATACAGTAAGGAAGTATTCAATACTATCAAGAACAGCTTTTATGTCGATGACTGTCTCAAGTCCATGGCCTCAACCAGTCAAGCAATCAAGCTAACAAAGGACCTTATGGAGGCATGTGCCCAAGGAGGGTTTACACTTACCAAATGGGTAAGCAACAGCCAAGAGGTACTCACTACAGTGCCTGAAAGTCACAGAGCCAAGGTGGTGGAGGCAGTGAGCGCCCTGCAGGACGCCGGCGGCATGCTAGCAGAACAGTATGGAGACACGGCGGACGAGTGCGGTAAAGCGCTGCGGGATTTGGCACGGATGGAGAACTTAGTCCTGGGTAATGCTCTGGAAGGAGTACCAGAGGAAGAGGAGGATGAAGAAAAGCTCAAGGACTCCAACGTTGACGGCACAGAAAACATTGACGAGAAGAGTAGAGATGAGATGAGAGTTCAGGTGTACGACGCCATGGCAGAGAAGGAAGATGAGGACGCGGAGATGTCAGACGTCGGCGAGAGGAAGAGAAAGAAAAGAAAAGTTTGGGAAATGGAAGTGAAGAAAAGACAGAAAACGACAAGAAGGCTGAGAAAGAATTGGACAAAGAAGAAGAAAAAGAAGAAGAGATGGAAACAAGTCCAAGACATCGCGGATCTGTTCTGGCAGAGGTGGATAAAGGAATATCTGCCACTCATGCAGCAACGCCAAAAGTGGACTAACACCAGAAGAAACTTCAACATCAACGATGTGGTGGTCATCGTAGACGAAACTGCACCAAGGAACTCATGGCCCTTGGCCGTGTAGTAAAGACTTTTCCCGGGCCCAAAGGTCTCGTCCGAAGTGTTCTGGTCCGAACAAAGACGAACACCCTGCAAAGGCCCATCGATAAGCTCTGCTTGCTTTTGGAAGCTGAAAACTGAGCTTAATAACATGAAGAATGCCACTGTGCATACACACACATGCACACATACATGCCCCTCTACAAATGGCCCTGCACACACCTTCCTTGCATACATGAACTCCGCGTTCACTGGACTGGTTATCCCTGCCTAAGAGACATTCATGCAACATGAACTTTGGGGGGAATTCAAGAGGGGATTATGTAAATTGTGTCGTAGTTAATTTTGATATTTAAGCTGGGTGTGATGTGTTAGTGTAAAGCTACTTGACATATTTTGGAAGAATTTACTGATTTAATATTTGCACTTACCTGGCTCCATATAGTTAATTTAAGTA
>CM047513.1:1022663-1025163 GCA_026122265.1 Ammodytes dubius | reverse complement strand
CAGCGCTCCTCTGTGTCTCAAACAGACAGCATCTGCTCATAGCACTCGTGCGACTGGACTTGTATTCATCATCGCACGTGATCAATTTCAGTAGCAAATGCGATCAAAACTGTCGCACTGTACAGCCCTGGCCTACATAGTGTTAAGGTGAATACATAGCCTTTGTTTACATGCAAGTTTACAGAGCCTAGACTGTGTATTAACACTGGATTTTTTCAGCGCACACACAGTACAGACAGGTAGCGGATCATGAGGAGATATTCACTGGTTTTTGACAACAAGCGATTTTGACAACAAGTGATTTTGACAACAAGCGTTCTCCAGAATCACTGACTACACCTTTTTTCTCTCTCTCTCACACACACACTCCCGACGTCAATTATGTAGCCTACTATCAAATAAAAGGTTAAAATTACCAAAATTATTTAAAAACATTTCTTGTGCACGCTGTAAAGAATGAAGGCGACACCGACAGCTCAATAATTCATATTTTATTATTTATTAACAATCTCTAAAACAGAGAAAACTATTTACATGTTCCTGAAGAATGTCAGACCTGCATCTAAGACCCAGAGACTATAAGGTAAGGCAAAATATCAAAGCCATTGTCTGTGTGTCTGTCCCCCTCCCTGTCTGTCTGTCCCCCTCCCTCCCTGTCTGTCGGTCTGTCCCCCTCCCTCCCTCCCTCCTTCCCCCCCTCCCTCCCTGTCTGTCCCCCTCCCTCCCTCCCTCCCTCCCTGTCTGTCCCCCCTCCCTCCCTGTCTGGCTGTCTGTCCCCCTGTCTGTCTGTCTGTCTGTCTATCTGTCTGTCCCCCTCCCTCCCTCTCTCCCTCCCTCCCCCCCCCCCCTCTCCCTCCCTGTCTGTCTGTTCGTTAGCATATAACTAGCACGTTAGCTACGGTGTGCCTGCGCGCGGCCCCGCCCCTCTCCAGGTAGACTTCCCCTTCCTGTCTGTCTGTCTGTCTGTCTGTCCCCCTCCCTCCCTCCCTCCCTCCCTGTCTGTCTGTCCCCCTCCCTCCCTCCCTCCCTCCCTGTCTGTCTGTCCCCCTCCCTCCCTGTCTGTCTCCCTGTCTGTCTGTCCCCCTCCCTGTCTGTCTGTCCCCCTCCCTGTCTGTCTGTCCCCCTCCCTCCCTGTCTGTCTGTTCGTTAGCATATAACTAGCACGTTAGCTACGGTGTGCCTGCGCGCGGCCCCGCCCCTCTCCAGGTAGACTTCCCCTTCCTGTTCCACCAGCGGAGAGAGAACCGACCAATCAGAGGAGGAGGAGTGATGAGTCACAGTGATCTCCGGCTGCACCAGGCCGGAGTCTGCACACAAGGAAAAAACAAAGAAAAATTCAACTTTTATTAAGATGTTTTTTGCCTTTTAATATGAAAAAAAAACTTAAAATTATGATTTCATTCATTGCAACACTGAATCCATAACCCAGTTCCAATCCAAACTCAAAACCCACCTTTTTAAATCTGCATACCCCCCCTGATCCTGCCTTCCTCATCATCTCACCACCCACTGTGTATTTATTTTAAACTGTTTTTTAATTCTATTTGTGTACCTTGCTTTTAAACAGTATGTTATTGAATTCTTTGAATGTAAGGCGACCTTGAGAGCTTTTGAAAGGCGCCTCGAAATAAAATGTATTATTATTATTATTTCGTTTTATGATTTTTATTTTTATTTTTAATATTTAAAACAAACATACACACTGCAGGTTTAAGCTACTAACTAAAGATTACTCTTACGAGTTATTCTCGACATTTCAACATCAGACTCGACATTTTGAATTGTATGCTGAAAAAATGCATATTCCAAAAAAATGTATGCTCTGAAAAATGCAGATAAATTCTACACACTGCACCTTTAAACATGTGTGTTCCTCCAGTCTACTGTTCATATTGTGTTGTGTATAAATATTATATAACACACACAGTCTTATATTATTACATAACACCTCATAGCCTTGAGTCCCTGTGTGTGCGTGTGTGTGTGTGTGCGTGCGTGCGTGCGTGTGTGTGTGTGTGCGTGCGTGCGTGTGTGTGTGTGTGTGTGTGTGTGTGTTTTAAGCCCTGGAAAGGATCAAGAACTTTAATCTCATAACACTGTGTTTGCTAGTGAAACTTTCTGAAGGAATTACAACATTCCTTCGTCTTAAAGCTGCGTGTGTGTGTGTGTTGTGTGTGTGTGTGTGTGTGTGTGTGTGTGTGTGTGTGTGTGTGGTGTGTGTGTGTGTGTGTGTGTGTGTGTGTGTGTGTGTGTGTGTGTGTGTGTGTGTGTGTGTATGTGTGTGTGTGTGCGTGTGCGTGTGCGTGTTTCTAGTACTATAAATATTTTTTTTGGTTTAAACTTTATCAACTTTCCAAAAGTACATTTTTTTTTTTTTTTTTTAAGATATTTCTTGGGCATTTTTATGCTTTATTGACAGTGCAGAGAGACAGTGAAATGGGACAGAGAGGGGAGTGACATGCAGAGAACGACCGCGGGTGGGAAGGGAACCCGGGTCCGC
>CM047513.1:1007663-1015163 GCA_026122265.1 Ammodytes dubius | reverse complement strand
TGAGTGAGTGAGTGAGTGAGTGAGTGAGTGACTTCCTACTAAACATCCTACAATGTGGAGAGCAGGAAACACACACACACACACACACACACACACACACATACACACACACACACACTCTCTCTCACAAACATCGACAAACGATTTTACCCAACTGTATTTAGGAGTTAGTCGACGAAAGTTAGTGGATTTTTTTTTCGTGAACATTCCGGAACTTTTTTTTTTTCAAATATATATTTTTTTTTCGGGTAAATTCCAAAAATTTCAAAAAACACAAAAAAGTCGTAAAAACGCGAAAAAACTAGAAAAACGGGAAAAAACACTTTTGGTGACTTTTTGAAGTTTTTTGACTTTTTTTTTGGATTTTCGTCAAAAAGAAAAATTGCGAACAATTTTCCCCCAACTGTATTAAGGCATTAGTGGACGAAAGTTAATAGATTTATTTTTTTCACAAACATTCCGAAATCTTTTTTCTTTTTCGCAAAATTTCGGACTTTTTTTTTCACAAACATTCCAAAAATGTCAAAAAACGCAAAACAATCGTAAAAACTTTTTAAAAAAACAGGAAAAACACTTTTGGCGACTTTTTTTGCGATATTTTGCGTTTTTTTAAACTTTTTTCCGACTTTTCGTCAACTGTAATAAGGCATTAGTCGACGAAAGTTAGAGGATTTTTTTTTTCGCGAACATTCCGGAACTTTTTTTCTTTTGGCGAACATTCCAAATATGTAAAAAAAAAAAGCTAAAAAGTCGTAAAAACACAAGAAAAAAAAATTTAAAATGGGAAAATTCGTTTTTTTTGTCCTGACCAAAGCATTAAAACAGTGTAAATCGTTCGAGAACATTCTGATTTTTTTTTTCTCGACCATTTCTAACTTTTTTTTTTTTTTTTTTTACAGACACTTTTGGCCACTTTTGGCGACTTTTCAATCAATAAAAAGATTACAAAAAAGAACCCTAAGAAATAATGTTTGGTCTTAAACACAGACACACACACACACACACACACACACCTCTCGCTCACAAACATCGTCCTGCGAATGATTTTACCCAACTGTATTGAGGAGTTAGTCGACGAAAGTTAGTGGATTTTTTTTTTGCGAACATTAGGGAATTAGATTTTTTTTTCTGGTAAATTCCCAAAAATAAAAAAAAACGCAAAAAAGTCGTTATTTTTTTTGGATTTTCGTCAAAAAGAAAAATTTCGTAAAGAAAGAAAAAAAAAAAATCTGTATTAAGGCATTAGTGGAAAAGTTAGTAGATTTATTTTTTCACAAACATGCCGAAATCTTTTTGCTTTTTCGCAAAAATTCAGAATTTTTTTTTCGCAAACATTCCGAACTTTATTTTCGCAAACATTCCAAAAATGTCAAAAAACGCTACAAATTCGTAAAAACTTGAAAAAAAACATGAAAAACACTTTTGCCGACTTTTTAGAAATGTATTGCGTTTTCTGACTTTTTTCCGACTTTTCGTCAACTGTATTAAAGCATTAGTCAACGAAGGTTAGAGGAATTTTTTTTTGCGAACACTCAGATTTTTTTTTTCTCGACCATTCCGAACCTTTCTTCCGAACATTCATTCCAAAAATTCGCAAAAAACGCGAAAAAACAAGAAAAACTGGAAAAACACATTTTTTCTCGACCATCCCGATTTTTTTTCTTTTGGCGAACATTCCAAAAGTACAAAAAAAAAAAAAAGCTAAAAAGTCGAAAAAACACGAAAAAAGGGTAAATTAGGTTTTTTTTTGTGCTGACCAAAGCATTAAAACAGTGTAAATCGTTCGAGATTTTTTTTTTCTCGACCATTTCTAACTTTTTTTTTTTTTTACAGACACTTTTGGCGACTTTTCAATCAATAAAAAGATTACAAAAAAGAACCCTAAGAAATAATGTTTGGTCTTAAACACAGACACACACACACACACACTCTCGCTCACAAACATCGTCCTGCGAATGATTTTACCCAACTGTATTGAGGAGTTAGTCGACGAAAGTTAGTGGATTTTTTTTCGCGAACATTCCGGAACTTTTTTTTTTCAAATAGATTTTTTTTTCTCTGGTTAATTCCCAAAATTTCAAAAAACGCAAAAAAGTCGAAAAAACGTGAGAAAAAACCCAGAAAAACGGGAAAAACACTTTTGGCGACTTTTTGAAGTTTTTTTTACTTTTTTTTTGGATTTTCGTCAAGAAGAAAAATTGTGAACAATTTTCCCCCAACTGTATTAAGGCATTAGTGGACGAAAGTTAGTAGATTTATTTTTTTCACAAACATGCCGAAATCTTTTTTGCTTTTTCGCAAAAACTCTGACTTTTTTTTTTCGCAAACATTCCGAAGTTTATTTTTTTTTCGCAAACATTCCAAAAATGTCAAAAAAACGCAAAGAAATCGTAAAAACTTTTTTAAAAAAGCAGGTAAAACATTAAAGGCGATTGTCAAAAAACGCAAAAAAGTCGTAAAAACGCGAAAAAACTTGAAAAACGGGAAAAACACTTTTGACGACTTTTTTGTGTTTTTTTGCGTTTTTTTGACTTTTTTCCGACTTTTCGTCAACTGTACTAAGGCATTAGTCGACGAAGGTTAGAGGATTTTTTTTTTTCGCGAACATTCCGGAACTTTTTTTTCGCAAACATTATGTTTGTTTTTTTTCGCGAACATTCCAAAAATTTCAAAAAAATGCTTAAGTCGTAAAAACGCGAAAAAACAAGAAAAACTGGAAAAACACTTTTGGTGACTTTTTTGCGATTTTTTTTTTCTCGCAAACATTCTGAGATATTTTATTCTTTTTCGCGAACAATCAGATTTATTTTTTTCTCGACCATCCCGATTTTTTTCTTTTGGCGAACATTCCAAAAGTAAAAAAAAAAAAGCTAAAAAGTCGAAAAAAACACGAAAAAAGGGAAAATTAGGTTTTTTTTGGTACCAAAGCATTAAAACAGTGTAAATCGTTCGAGAACATTCAGATTTTTTTTTTTCTCAACCATTTCTAACTTTTTATTTTATTTTTTATGGACCCTTTTGGCCACTTTTCAATCAATAAAACGATTATAAACACCCAAAAAAGAACCCTAAGAAATAATGTTTGGTCTTGAACACAGACACACACACACACACACACTCTCTCTCACACACACTCACTCTGTCTCTCTCTCACACCCTGGATAAAGGGCGTATAATAGACGTATGAATGGATTGTGGATGGATTCTTTCTACACATTCTCCATATATTCCTCCTAACTGAATTAACAACAGACTGTGACTTTAAAGGAGCTACGAGAATATTTCTGAAACAGTCTAATTTTTCCTCTGATGATCATAAATTATATGTAACAGCAAACGAGACCATCAGTGCAAAAGAATGCTATTTTTATAAAGTTTTTCTTAATGCCTTTGTCATGGGTATACGCTCACCCAGGAACAACAGCTGGCGTAGTAAAAACACTACCGCTTTTGTCCAAAGGGGGGCGCTAGAATTAACACACACTGAAAGTTCCTCGGAGCTCCTTAAAATGTCACAAACTTCATTTCCATCAACACAACCTTAGAATATGTACAAGCTGATGTTTAGACCCATAACACACACACACGCACACACACACACACACACACACACACACACACACACACACCACACACACACACACACACACACACACACACACACACACAGTGAAGGTTGTGTCCAAACACATATAGATCAAATCTTTATGTTATGGAAATATGGAGTCAGAGATGAACCGTTACGGATGACACAGTTCAGGTTGGTACTCAATCCAGAGTGTGTGTGTGTGTGTGTGTGTGTGTGTGTGTGTGTGTGTGTGTGTGTGTGTGTGTGTGTGTGTGTTGTGTGTGTGTGCATGTGTGCATGTGTGTGTCTATCCGTCTATCTGTCTGTAGAAGCAATAAAGAAGTTAATGTACTCATCCGGGCATTTCTCACCTACACAAATTCACATACACAACCACAACATCCTCAAATGTCTACAGACAGAGAGACAGACAGACACACACACACACACAACACACACACACACACACACACACACACACACACACACACACACACAGAAAGACAGACAGACAGACACAGAGAGAGAGAGAGAGAGAGAGAGAGACGGACACACACACACACAGAGAGAGAGAGAGAGAGAGAGAGAGAGAGACACACCTGTTCCAGACCCGTGTGTTAGCGATCTGCAGAGAGGAGGAACTGGCGTGGAACCGAGCTAGGTCCGAGAGAACCGGAGAACTCATGAAGCGTTGCCGCGGGCGACGCACAGATCCCATCATGCACTCTGTTACCTGGGGGACATGGGTTAAAGAGGCATTAGATTGTGTGTGTGTGTGTGTGTGTGTGTGTGAGTCTAGGCTGTGTATTAACACTGGTTTACAGAGCCTAGGCTGTGTATTAACACTGGCTACTTTACATGGGGGGGAAACCCTGCAGTTGTTTGCAGGTTTCGACTTCCTGTTGTCGGTTGCATCTTTAGCAACTTTCGATGCATTTAAAAAAACTTTTAATTTTCAAGCACTCACACACAACACACACTCACACACACATACACACACAGACGCAGAGACAGACACACACACACACACACACACACACACACACACACACACACACACACTCAGACGCAGAGAGACACACACACACACACAGAGAGAGACACACACACACACACACAGAGAGAGACACACACACACACACACACACAGACGCAGAGAGACAGACACACACAGACAGAGACGCAAAGAGACAGACACACAAACACACATACACACACACACACACACACACACTCACACACACACACACACACCCACACACACACACACACACACACACACACACACTCACACACACACACACACACAGACTCTGAGAACTGGGTGTTAACTTTCACACTAGCCTGCTGTCACCACATCTTCTAAACGACTCATTTCTTGTACGTGCATTCGGGCACATATGAATTTCTTGGAACTCGGGTTTACACACACACACACACACACACACACACACACACACGAACACACACACACACACGAACACACACACACACAGTTTTTCGTCTGTAATATATTTAGTTTCAACCACAAATTTAATTTGGTCCGAATGGGAACCTCCCTTTTTTTTATTATTTTTTTAAACATAAAACAAAACATATAGTGGCCGCCATGTTTCTACAGTAGCTCAGAACGGACAAACTTAACTAAAGGCCTTACACGTTTTTATATACAGTGGGCGTCCTGGGGAAATGCACCTGTTGGAAGACCAAGAAGAAGAAGAAGTACTATAGAATAAATAACTAAATACATCTTCACCTCATCACTTGATATTGTGGAAAGACTTGAGGCAGTGGTGGATGATGCCATCTTTAGTAACTATAGCTTCTTGTCCTTGAAGGCCACCATAGCTTCTGTAAATTCTTAAATTAAAGACTTCTATGTAGCAGGGCTGTACGCTTATTTTTTAAAGTGGTAGCACTGGTGCTAGCAAGCAAAAAAATTCAGTAGCACAAAAATAAATTTGGTAGCACACAAAGTATGATCGAAAACTTGCATAACCTTAACCCTTGCATTTCACTCTAATTACCTTTGAGCATGTCATCTTGGTCTCATTCTCAATTCTCAATTAATATTATATCCTAGTGTGTGCAGTAATAATTATGGAAAAATGAATAGGGGTGCACTGATTGCAATTTAGACAAAAGAATCTAACCTGCCAATTGCAATTTTTTGCTGATTCAGAATTCTTTCTGTGATGTCACGAGAAGGAGAAATATAGGGTTAAAAAAAACACTCTTTCTGCCTTTTCTCAGGCTAGGATGAACCGATTTCAATTTTTTTTTTGCACATTTATACTACATAGGATCTCAGAATTCAATACACCTTCATATTTCCACCGGTGAAGTAGGGCTTTAAATAGGTTGTTGTGAATGTGTTGGGAGTAGTTCTTTTCTTATGCACATTGGGCATAAGAAATCCTCTGTGTACATGAGTTAGGTTGACAGTTTTGTTCGGTTAGAAGTCCGTCTTAAATATAGAGCGACTGAGAAGCTTGTTGTGGTTTTGAATGAAACAGTATTTCAAACCCACACACACACACACACACACACACACACACACACACACACACTAATTATACGTTTAAGTTAAAACACATTTAGACCGATGGAAAGTCTGGACATTTTGAAAATTGGACGTCACACAACCGATGCAATACTCCTCAAACCTTCAAGAAGCGGGGGTGGGGGGCGCCCTTAGCTCAGTTGGTAGGGCGTCCCCCCCCCATGGGCCTCGGCCAGCAGCGGACCCGGGTTTGATTCCAGCCCGCGGTCGTTCTCTGCATGTCACTCCCCTCTCTGCCCCATTTCACCTCTGTCTCTACACTATCAATAAAGCATAAAAAAATGCCAAAGAAATATCTTAAAAAAAAAATAAAAAAAAACCTTCAAGAAGCGATTGTATCTGAACCAGAAAGTCACTCACACACTCGCTCTCTCCCACAGACACACACTCACACACACAGACACACACTCACTCTCTCCCACACACACACACTCACACACAGACACACACTCACACACACAGACACACACACTCACACACACACACTCGCTCTCTCCCACACACACACACACACTCGCTCTCTCCCACACAGACACACACACACTCTCTCCCACACACACACATACACACACAGACACACACACACACACACACACTTTCACTAAAGGGTTTCGTACCGTACTTCAAAAGGGTTTTGAGCAAACAAACAGTTTCACAGCTGCAGAGGAGACGCCTCTCCGTCTGTGTGTGTGTGTGTGGTGTGTGTGTGTGTGTGTGTGTGTGTGTGTGTGTGTGTGTGTGTGTGTGTGTGTGTGTGTGTGTGTGTGTGTGTGTGTGTGTGTGTCAGTGTGTGTGTGTGTGTGTGTGTGTGTGTGTGTGTGTGTGTGTGTGTGTGTGTGTGTGTGTGTGTGTGTGTGTGTGTGTGTGTGTGTGTGTGTGTGTGACTTTTACTACAGTCGTGTGAAAACATCTTCACGTTCAGTTACTATCTTCTAGTTCTCACAAGAGGAAAGAACGGAACATTCTTACACACACACACACACACACACACACACACACACAAACACACACACACAGACACACACACACACAGACACTGTAAGCCTAAATCCTTTTAACTATGTGGAAAGTTAGTTGTGTGATAGTAAGAAGAGAACCAAAAACAAATTGCAATTTTCTTTTTTTTTAAGAATTTTTTTTTTTTAGATTTAAACCTGCAGTGTGTAGAATTTTGGGTTTTATTTGATAGCAGATTTTGTAGAAAGTAATTATGATATCCATAAGTACATTTAATTTAGTGCATAATAGCTGAAAAAAAAAAATTATTTTTTTCCTTAGAAAGGGTCTCATATATGTCCATATTTCTGCATATTTTGGACCAAGGCCTAGTGCCGCCATCTTGAAAGTGTCATAGTTGGAATGTCATCAG
>CM047513.1:985163-997663 GCA_026122265.1 Ammodytes dubius | reverse complement strand
GTGTGTGTGTGTGTGTGTGTGTGTGTGTGTGTCAGTCACTGTGACAGTCTGACACTGCAGCCTGTGTTGCTCCTCTGGGCTTCTTCAAGAGGAGAGCTCCCCCTTCTGGTAGAAACGGGGAACTACATCAACAGTCAACATTGTTTATTTGAATTAAAGGTTCTAAATATTTCTGAAAGAGTCACATTTTTTTTTGACAGAGCCTAGGCTGTGTATTAATAAATCACTGTATTTTGGCTGTACATTTTTACTTTAAAGGGGCACTGTGTAATATGACATCATCAAGAAAACAATGCACCTGATGACATTCCAACCATGACGCTTCCAACTCGCCCGATCCTTTATATGGATAATCCGGCCTTGGCCCATGGTATGGAGAAATATGGAGATAAAAGAGACCCTTTCTAAGGCTATTATGCACTAAATTAAACGTACTTATGGATATTATAATTATTTTCTACCAAGTCTGATATGAAAAGAATCCCAAAATTCTACACACTGCAGGTTTAAATAATCACTGTACTTTGGCTGTACATGTTTAACTTAACTTAAAATGCATTTTCGTGATAGCAGAATGGGCATATCCAATTTATCTATCTCATATTTATGACCTGTCATGGGGATATATTTATTATTTAGGCAAAGTTTTCATCTTATTTTTTAATCTTTTACTGTCAGAAAACGGACTTTTATTTTGAAGGAACAGCGGAAATCCCAATATTGATGTTTTTAGCATCTCAGCTGCTTTAGCCTGGAAGCTAAGCGCGTAGCAGCTAGATGTCCAGTGCGACTATAACTGGCACATTTATGGGACTATTTAGATATTTTCAGACATTTACGAACGTGCAATTACGCGGTTACGTCATCCCGAAACTAAACGGATCGTTACCGGTTCCCTCGCGTGCTGCTGTTTGCTTCAGAAGTTACTCTAAGAACAGACAGATGCCGAAAAAGGAGAAATCGGTGAGTTTTGTCAATTTGAAACCACACGCACATACACACACAGGGACAGGGACACACACACACACACACGCACGCACGCACGCACGCACGCCGCGCCACACACACACACACGGACAGACAGACACACTCACACACAGGGAAAGACAGACACACACACACACACACATACAGGGACAGAGAACAGCAGACGCTACAGGCGACAGACACGCACACCGGAAGAGACAGACAGCACACACACAGACACACCACACAGACAGAGGAGAGAGCGACGCACAGGACAGACAGACACACACACACACAGGGAAGAGAGACACACAGACAACACACCAACTCACACAACACACACACACACAGACACACCACACACACACACACACACACACTCAACACAACACACACACACCACACACACACACACACACACACACACACACAGGGACAGACAGACGAGAGACAGGGATAGACACACACAAACTCACACAGGGGCAGAGGCAGAGACACACACACACACACACACAACACACACACACACACACACACACACACAGGGACAGAGAGAGACACACGCACCCACACACACACACACACACACACACACACACACTCACACTCACACTCTCTTTCACACACACAACACACACACACACCACACACACACACACACACACACTCACACTCTCTTTCACACACACACACAACACACAGACACACACACAGACACACACACACACACACACACCACAACACACACACACACACACACACACACACACCACACACACACACACGTATAAGATTTAATGAACCCTTTTGTTGTGAACAGGTGAAGTCCCCGCCAGCTGTTGCGACACCCGAAGTGTCTTCTCCGGTGTGTCGAGATAAAAATGGTTTCGTCACGATCACAGTTCACGCGAAACCCGGAGCTAAGCACAGCAGCATAACAGGTTAATACACACACCTTTAAACCTGCAGTGTGTGTGTGTGTGTGTGTGTGTGTGTGTGTGTGTGTGTGTGTGTGTGTGTGTGTGTGTGTGTGTGTGTGTGTGTGTGTGTGTGTGTGGTGTCTCTCTCTCTCTCCCTATGTGTGTGTCTCTCTGTCAATTTTGGGTTTTATTTCCTAGCAGACTTTGTAGAAAGTAATAATAATATACATAAGTACATTTAATTTAGTGCATAATAGCTGAAAAAAATGTTTTGAATTATTGCTTTTTTTCCCTTAGAAAGGATCTCATATATGTCCATATTTCTGCATATTTTGGACCAAGGCCTAGTGCCGCCATCTTGGAAGTGTCATAGCTGGAATGTCATCAGGTGCATTGTTTAAAATGTAGAATTGTTCTTGTCCTTGAAGGCCACTGTAGCTTCTGTTATTATTCTAAAGGGGTGGGGTTACCCAGGGAGCGTTGCATTCTAGAACTTTGTTGAACTTTCTTGATGATGTCAATTCAAATAGCTCATTTATTAAAACACAAGAGTGTCAATAAAGAATCTGAGTCAAGCAATTTTTTTTAAGATATTTTTTGGCATTTTTATGCTTTATTGATAGTGTAGAGACAGAGTTGAAATGGGGCAGAGAGGGGAGTGACATGCAGAGAACGACCGCGGGCTGTAATTGAACCCGGGTCTGCTGCTGGCCGAGGCCCATGGGGGGGACGCCCTACCTTGGTTGGCAAACACCTTTTTAGTGCATTTCCACCACTTACTGGTATGAAGTGTGGATGAGATACACTCACCCACTCACTCACTCACTCACTCACTCACTCACTCACTCACTCACTCACTCACTCTCTCACTCTCTCACTCTTTATTTGAATATCACAATATACCTACAACTGTTAAACTTATTTTCTTCTTCTCCCCCTGATAAATGGGTAGATGTGTGTCTGCGGAAGTTCTAACACACACACACACTCACACTCACTCTCACACACATACACACACACAGAACACCTGTACAAACAACTTAAACCCGTCCTTTTCTTCTTCTCCCCCTGATAAACGGTAGATGTGTGTGCGGAGGCGGTGGGCGTTTCCATAGCGGCGCCCCCTAGTGACGGAGAGGCAAACTGTGAGCTCATCAGGTTCATGGCTCGAGTGCTGGAGCTCAAGAAAAGCAACATCGCTCTGGAGAAGGTACACACACACACACACACACACACACACACACACACACACACACACAACACACACACACATAGGGAGACACACACAGGAACAGAGAGAGACACACACACACACACACACAGTCACACACACACACTCACACGAAAGAGAGACACACACACACACACACACAGGGACAGACACACACACACATAGGGAGAGAGAGACACACACACAGGGACAGACAGACACAGAGGGACAGACACACACACACACACATAGGGGGAGAGAGAGACACACACACACATAGGGGGGAGAGACACACACACACACACACACACACACACATAGGGAGAGAGAGACACACACACACACACACTCAAGCCCTTTATGGCTTGTAAATGCAGAATTATAACAGTCTAGCGATCCAGTTCGTTCGACTGTGTCTATGGGCCACACTGTCTAACCTCTGTATGAACTTTTCACCTGTCTGTCTATCTATCTATCTATCTATCTGTCTGTCTGTCTGTCTATCTGTCTGTGTGTCTATCTATCTATCTGTCTGTCTATCTATCTATCTATCTATCTATCTATCTGTCTGTCTGTCTATCTGTCTGTGTGTCTATCTATCTATCTGTCTGTCTATCTGTCTGTGTGTCTATCTATCTATCTGTCTGTCTGTCTATCTATCTATCTATCTATCTATCTGTCTGTCTGTCTGTCTATCTGTCTGTGTGTCTATCTATCTATCTGTCTGTCTGTCTGTGTGTCTATCTATCTATCTGTCTGTCTATCTACCTATCTATCTATCTATCTGTCTGTCTGTCTATCTGTCTGTGTGTCTATCTATCTATCTGTCTGTCTGTCTGTCTATCTGTCTGTGTGTCTATCTATCTGTCTGTCTGCCTGTCTGTCTGCCTGCCTGTCTGTCTATCTGTCTGTCTGTGTGTCCAGGGCTCCAGATCCAGAGACAAACTGCTCAGAGTGGAATCTGCTCTCAGCCCGGAAGAAGTTCTGAAGAGGCTGAGACAGGAGGCTGCTTCATAGTGTGTGTGTGTGTGTGTGTGTGTGTGTGTGTGTGTGTGTGTGTGTGTGTGTGTGTGTGTGTGTGTGTGTGTGTGTGTGTGTGTGTGTGTGTGTGTGTGTGTGTGTGTGTGTGTGTGTGTGTGTGTGTGTGTGTGTGTGTGTGTGTGTGTGTGTGTGTGTGTGTGTGTGTGTGTTTTATGAGAATAAACCTTAGAAAATGTTTCACTTCTCTGACACACCCGAAGTTACGCAGTGCATCTTTAATATATCACTGTGTAACTTTGTGTGTGTCAGAGAAGTGAAACATTTTCTAAGGTTTATTCTCATAACTGAATAAACAAACTTTCCTCACAGGAAAATGTGATCCCTGGAACACTGTTTGAAGTTAGAAAGCTTCCTGAAAAGTTACTGTTTCACTGTTGTTGTTTACAGCAGCAGGGCCCACAGTTTGGTTTACAAACATATTCTAGTCTTAACGTTTGGTTCCAGGTTCCTCAAAATAATTTGATAGAATTATTCAATACTAAGAATTACATGTAGAGAAAATATGTTTAGTAAACTAACTGCAGGCTCTGTGAATGTAAACAAATCCCCCTCCTGTGAAACTACACACTGACCCTTTAATATCTATAACATGAAGTACGATGTACAACATGGTGTAGAAGGACAGAGGTTCGAGAGGTTCGACATGTTGGATTGTCTATCATGATTCATGTTCAAATACTTTTTTCATTTGGATTTATTTAAATTGTTTTAATAAAAAATTCCTTGATCGGAATTGATGTTTTCATTTTCTTTAGAAATACACTTGAGGGTCGGCTGCTTTTTAACCTTTATTTATACAGGTAAATCCCATTGAGACCAAAGACTCTTTTTGCAAGGGAGACCTGTTTTCCTTTCCCACGTTACCATTCACACACACATTCATACACCGATAGCAGCAGGCTAACTATCGACATTCACACGAGGCAAGGTGGGTGAAGTGTCTTGCCCAAGGACACAACAACCATGACACAGGTGGCAGGGCGGGGAATCGAACCTCCAACCCTTTGATCATCGGCCGACCCGCTCTACCACCTGAGACACAGTCGCCCCAACATTATTAAACATGTATATAAATGAGACACAGCAGGTTTAGTTTTTGCCCTGTTGGGTTTTTATTAGAACAGTTTAGACGTTTAGACTCCACGCGGCTGCTTGAAGTTCATCCCCACCTGCGGCTGAGTGACCTGGAGGTTGGAGAGGTTTCCAAAGTCCTGCAATACCAACGAAGAAGAAGAACAGGGTTAGAATGGGAGGACACACACATTTAATACAATACCATCAAAGAAGAATATATATTTTAAGAAAGGGGAAACTGCATGCAAAAACTTTTTTTTTTTTCCAGCACTGGTCAATTTCTAGATTTCTGTCCATTTATTTTCCATAACATGTCTTCTTTCATACTAGTATAAATCAAAAGGTCCAACATGTAATGGGAAAAAAAAAAAATGCTGGAAATGCATTTCTTAAGACCTGTACATAGTAATTTTTGATTAAAAGAAATGCCGCTTTATCCAAAAGTAAAAATAAAATAAAGATTCTAACTCTTGCTTCATCCAACATCTAGATTTTTGTTTTTTAAAGAGATGCACATTTTTCTAAATAAATAAAATTGGATTTGATTTTAACTGGGGCAAAGGTAAAATGTTTGAGAGCATCAGGGTCTGATAGGAACATTCATCCTTCAAACACGGGAAAGGCTCTCAGCATAATGTTCCTGTACTATCAGTGACCACGGCTACTGGGATACGCCATGGACACTTTCGATACAGGGGTTTTAAAGGTGCAGTGTGTAACTTTGTGTGTGTCAGAGAAGTGAAACATTCTCTAAGGTATATTCAAAAGTTAAATTAATAACTGTAACATCTTGTGTTTAAGACGCACCAGTATTCAACAATCTATTTCTGGGCAAAAGCATTCAAACTTGTCAACTTTTTGTAAAATATCTTTTCCAACCATAAAACGAACACTTACACACAACTTCAAGAAAAATGTACAGTGAGCAACCCGCTCAAAGCATCAGTTAGTCTGCACTTCAATTCATAATCTCTGCGTTAAATAGGGAAATTAGGGCTGGCCCGAATTATTCGAATACTCGTTCGGAAAATTAGTATTCGGAGCTTAAATTAGTATTCGGAGCTTCGTTTTTTTTTTTTATATATATATAATTTTTTTTTGCAAGAAGCTAGTACTGCAATATAATGTCATCAAATAATTAGGAGGATATTACATCACTAAGTGTCATAGCGCATCCATTACTTCACCTCCGAGCGCGTAAATCTTCAACAAAATATGCAGTATATAGGGATTATTAACGTTTAAAAAAAAAAAAAAAATTAATGTTGTTTTTGATGGTGTGTTTTGTCTGGAACGAATATTCGCTCGGAAAAACCAACGAATATTCGAAGCCTGAAAAATGGCATTTGGAACAGCCCTAAGGGAAATTAACCTTTTTTTTTTTTTTTTTTTTTTTTTTTTTTTAAATCAGGTCTCAACTTTCCTGTTTCCCTTTTAACCTGTCATTTTTACTTTTTGTTCAAATGTTTTATTTATCTTATTTAAATGTTGTATTTCTATCCATGTTTTAAATTTGTTTATTTTTTGTATGTGTGTATTCTATACTTGATGATGTATTTTAATTTTTACCCTGAGAAGCACCTTGAATGGCCCCGTGTCTGAAATGTGCTTTAGAAATAAAATTGCCTTGTCTTGCCTTACAAATCAAATGAAAATGATAAACTTACAAGCAGTTTGAGCATTTCCTTGGTGTCAGGATCAACCTCAATCAGCTCCTGGTCCAGAGCAGAAACCTGGAATGGACAGAGAGAGACAGTGTTAGAGGAGGGTTAACACACACACACACACACACACGGATTCTCACACACACACACACACACACGAAGGATATATACACACTTACAGACAAGGATTCACACACACACGGAAATGAAAGGACACACACAAAAGGAAACACACACAGCCATCACAAAACAGTCAGGTGCTGTTTCACATACGTACTTAATTCATGACTAAAGGCCTTTGCACACCGGGCGCGACGCGAATAAACGCAACGTAAAAGCGAATGTTTTGAAATGTGAATTTTGTCACGTCCCACTTTAGAAGCGACGTCCCAGAAAAATCGAACTCAGTTCAAAAAAATAAAAAACGGAAATTCGCGATGCGAAATGACGGCGCTGGTGTGGAAGCTTGTATTGACTCTGTATACGTTCGTTAATAAACGGATTAATCGCACAAATAAAACGCGCCCGGTGTGCAAAGGCCTTAACAACTTCTCTGGTCCGGTGAAAAATAAGAAAATCAGCTAAAAAAAAACAATAATAATGTGTCTGTAAACTGTCTGTGTGTTTCACTTGTTTATAAATAAATGTTACTAGGTCATAGATTTTTTTTTTTTTTTTTTTTTTTTTTTAAATTGGAAAGTATCTCTTGAATGCAATTAAGATTTAATCGCATGGGGGCGCCCTTAGCTCAGTTGGTAGGGCGTCCCCCCCAATGGGCCTCGGCCAGCAGCGGACCCGGGTTCGATTCCAGCCCGCGGTCGTACTCTGCATGTCACTCCCCTCCCTGCCCCATTTCAACTCTGTCTCTACACTATCAATAAAGCATAAAAATATCTTAAATAAAATTTAAGATTTAGATTTAATTGCAAATTCACATCATTTACATTAAGTGGCTGAAATGAACTTAAAGTATTATATTCATAACATGCAACAGACTCTACAGACAAGACTATATTGAGTAAGAATGAGGTGTGTGTGTGTGTGTGCGTGTGTGTTTGAGAGCATCAGGGTCTGATAGGAACATTCATCCTTCAAACACGGGAAAGGCTCTCAGCGTAATGTTCCTGTACTATCAATGACCACGGCTACTGGGATACGCCATGGACACTTTCGATACAGGGGTTTTAAACAGCAGACCACACACACAGTAGACCAGTCTTACACACACACACACACACACACACAGCAGTTTTAATTATTTTCTCCTACAAAAACAGTCATCAAAAAGGTGTGGGGTGGGGCGTTCCGGTGGTGTAGTGGATAGAGTGCGTACCATATTGGCTCCGGCCTTCGTTGCAGTGGTCGCGGGTTCAAATCCGACCCGTGGACCTTTACTGCAGGTCATCCCCCCTCCCTCTCTCTCTCTCTCCCCATTTCAACTCTGTACTGTCTAATAAAGCTTGAAAATGCCAAAAAAAAAGGGGGGTGTGGGGTCTTCAAAAAAAAGCTGTCTCAACTATTTATCCAAAGCAACTTCCATTAAGGTCATTCAACCATGAAGGTACAAACTCAGAACAACAGGAATCACGTCAGTACTATAGCTTCAAATAAACCAAACTACAAAGTGACATGTGTTGATGTGCACACTGTAAGTTTAAACCCTTATTATTATGTTTACACATCTCACGAGGCTTTTGAACAAAGTTGTCCCCTTGACAGACAGTCTCTCTCTCTCTCACACACGCACTCTTTTTTTCTCTCTCGTACCTCTGGCACATAGTTGTCGCTCCTCTCTCTCACACACACACACACACACACAGACAGACACACAGACAGAAAGAGAGACAGACAGACAGACACAGAGAGACACACACTCAGACAGAGACACACACACACACACACAGACTCTCTTACCTCGGGCACATAGTTGTCCCTCCTCTCTCTCACACTCAGACAGACAGACACACAGAGACAAACAGACAGAGACACACAGACAGACAGAGAGAGAGACAGAGAGACAGACACAGAGAGAGACAGCCACAGAGAGACACACACACAGACACACAGAGAGACAGACAGACAGTCTTACCTCGGGCACATAGTTGTCCCTCCTCTCTCTCTCCTCCTCCTGCAGTTTGATGGAGATTCCTCTGACTGGACCGCGCTGGATCCTCTTCATCAGATGCGTCACATACCTGAAGATTAAACACAACGAAAAACATCAATAAAATATCATAATTTTACCTGAAGTAAACCACAATACACAGAGTATACATACATAGTTATATGCACCTGTAAACTACAATACAATTTATTTTATCATTGTTCTTAAACTTGAACTGTATTTGTATTTGTATATAGTATATTATTTATTGGAGACCTTGGTTGTTTGCAGCAGTATTTTCTTTGCTATACTGAAACAGACGTATAGGCTGCAACTGTAGATAATGCTGTGCAGTTTTCTTTAACATATTTTGTTATAATAATCACTACTACAGTTTAACAATATGTTCAGCAAAGGAACATGCTTGTTAATTATTCCGATGTACTCTTACCTACTTTTTTCAGAAGGTAAACAAACCTTATATACAATATATTTAAATGTTTGAGAGCATCAGGGTCTGATAGGAACATTCATCCTTCAAACACGGGAAAGGCTCTCAGCGTAATGTTCCTGTACTATCAATGACCACGGCTACTGGGATACGCCGTGGACACTTTCGATACAGGGAACGTTAAAATGTGGAGTCAGTGATTCTGGAGAACGCTTTGTCAAAATCAGTGAATATCTCCTCATGATCCACTACCTGTCTGTACTGTGTGCATGTTGCTAGCTACGGTGGGCCTCCTTTGTTTACAGAGCCTAGGCTGTGTA
Source organism: Ammodytes dubius (assembly GCA_026122265.1). NCBI lineage: Eukaryota > Metazoa > Chordata > Actinopteri > Uranoscopiformes > Ammodytidae > Ammodytes > Ammodytes dubius. Next base: position 987,913 of record CM047513.1, on the reverse strand, counting down.
TTAACACTGGAATTTCTTTTCAGCACACACAGTACAGACAGGTAGTGGAACATGAGGAGATATTCACTGATTTTGACAACAAGCGTTCTCCAGAATCACTGACTACACCTTTAAAAATTAGATTATTTAGGCAGTTTTAGTTTAGTGTGTTATGTACACAGCAATGCAATGTATAGTGTATTGAAAACTAAGGCTATAGTAGTTAAATGTCATTTAAACACATACACGTTAGGTTAAACATGTATAGTGTTTATTAACGTACCCAGATATGCTATCAGATTAAAACATGCATTTATGAACCTACCCAGTGATCTTTTTGCACGCGCAGAGAGAGACAGACAGACAAGAGACAGAGAGAGATATGAACCTACCCAGCGACCTTGTTGCGGAGAGAGACAGACAGACAGAGAGAGACAGACAGAGACACACACACACACACACACAGACAGACAGACATGAACGTACCCAGCGATCTTGTTGCGCAGCTTCTTGGAGGGGATGATGGCGATCTCCTCACACACTCTCTTGTTGGTGTGGAAGTCGTTGCCCAGGCGCGTGTAGTATTTCTCTATGATGACCCGGGCGGCCTTTTTCACCGTCTTGGTCCTGACGCGTCCCTGAGAGCAAAAGAATAAACAATGTTACAATGCCGCCATGTTGGAATACAGAAAGAAAATAAGGGTCAATTTTTGTTGTCTCGTAACGAAAAAGGGTTGTACGTTTGTAAATGTATCTCTTGACTCATTCCTTAAATATTAATAAGTATTCATGTAGCCACGTTGAATTAAATTAAAAAAAATACATAAATGATAGCTATAAGAAATCTTAAATTGGTAGGATCCGGAAAAAAACAATTATAGTAGTAGAATTTTTTTTTGGATCATATCTTGTCTAGTTATCAAAATAAAAATTAAAAAAATTAACCAAATTATATTAGATCTCCGTAATATGACTTACCTTCAGCTAACTAATTTTCGATATAAAAATTTAACTTACTATGAATTCCCAAGTTTTTTCTGAGCAATAACTTGAAGAAATTTAGAAGTACTTAATGTTTGAGAGCATCAGGGTCTGATAGGAACATTCATCCTTCAAACACGGGAAAGGCTCTCAGCGTAATGTTCCTGTACTATCAATGACCACGGCTACTGGGATACGCCATGGACACTTTCGATACAGGGGTTTTAAAGAAAGTAAGTAAAATGTATTTAAATAACGCTGTACACAGACACGGTCAAAGTGTTTTTACAATGCGCATAGAAAATAAAAGCATAGTAAAAAAAAAATACGTTAAATACAATGGATTAAAAAGCACAACGGATACAATTAACAACCTAAATTATAGACTATTTTATCCAAATTTATTATATTTTAATGTGAAATTTGGATTCGATTTCTTGTTCTTTAAGATATTTCCTCGAACATCTTAAGATTTCCGGTCATTTCTGGACTTCACGACGCAAATTATACACATTTTTCGCAGTACTTAGGCGTTAAAAACCATTATAATTGTCTAATATTTTCATTTTAAGCATTTTGTACAAGGGGATAACATATCAACGTAACACCGGTGCACAGTTAGCCACCGGCGCTACACCATACTATGCAAAAATACTCTTATTTGACAGTCATTTAACCATTTCAGCGACTTGCTTTTAATCACATTTACTACCGGTGTCTACACATTTGTTCGCATTCATTTAAAATCTTAAAATAATTAATATATCGCGCAGTTCATTCATAACGCGCAAATACGCTAGGTTAGCATCGGCTACCAACGGCAATTTACCACAAATAAACCGCTAAATAAGATTAATGTGTGAAAAATACCGAGGCTATCCTGTTAAATAAAGTCTCCGCTTTCCGTGTATGTAGTTACCATTGTGTAAAGATGTTTAATTCGGAAGGATTAGTTTAGATAAAGCAGGTAGAGTTTATAAAAATTCACCCACCATGTTGGAAAGGCCTGGTAGAAGAGGGAGAGCACACTTCCGGAGGCCAGTTTAAAAGCGCACCCGGAAGTTGAAGGAAAGAGAAGCGCTACTGCGACTGCGCACTCTGTCGGCGGGAAGAGGGAACTACAACAACATTAACAGATGGATGGATGGAGGGAGGGAGAGAGAGAGGGATAGATAGATAGATAGATAGATAGATAGATAGATAGATAGATAGATAGATAGATAGATAGATAGATAGATAGATAGATAGATAGATAGATAGATAGATAGATAGATAGATAGATAGATAGATAGATAGATAGATAGATAGATAGATAGATAGATAGGCCTAGATGGATGGACGGCTGGATAGATAGATAGATAGATAGATAGATAGATGGAGGGATGGATGGATGGATGGATGGATGGATGGATGGATGGATGGATGGATGGATGGATGGATGGATGGATGGCTGGCTGGCTGGCTGGCTGGCTGGCTGGCTGGCTGGCTAGATAGATAGATAGACAGACAGACAGACAGACAGACAGATAGACCCTTTTGTTAATTCTATAGATCATGTTTTTATTTTTCCATATAATTTCTTATGTGTGTGTGAAACCCAAATAAATAAACAAACAAACAAACAAATAAACAAACAAACAAACAAACAAACAAATAAAAAAAAACCCGAAACGTCAGAAATCAGCTGAAATCTTTTATTTTTCAGATTTATTGCAGAAATACATTCTCATCTCAGTGACATTCATTCTGTGCTCGGAGGAAAAAACGCTGAAAACACATAAAATATAATA
>CM047513.1:967663-975163 GCA_026122265.1 Ammodytes dubius | reverse complement strand
TGTGATGGATCGGTCGCTGCAGGCCTCGTGTCGCAGTTAAAACAACAAACAGTAGCCTAATACAGTAGCAGCCTACTTCCGCAAGACATTAATCCCCTGGTAGGCTAGATATTTAAGCCTAAAAAATACCTAAAATAGCCCAGTAAAAACATCATATTTTAACCAGGTTCGGCGCACTTACCTGGCTCGCTTTATGCAGCTGCTTTTTCATCCCTGAGACAGACATTTTGACGTCACCTCACTCAAATAAACAAACAAATAATTAAACAAATAGCCAGTGGTCCAGCGTATATCACCGGAAGAGCCCCCGGCTACAGACGCGATTCATCCCGACTGAGAGGCTCTGTTTCCCCGCAGAGATTCACTGCTCCAGTCCGCCCCCGCCTGGAGGAATATTTTCCCACTACAATAAAATGTTTTAATGTATTTTTTACATAATCAAATAAATCAAAAATAATAATAATAGTATTTTTTTTTGTATCCTCCAACAGTTTTTCGGCTACAGTTATATTTAATCTGGTTTTAGATTGTATTTATTTTGATGACTTTCCCTGAGTGTAGGCTACTGATATTTTCCATACGATAAAATGTTTCAATGTTACGTTTATTATCAGCCTCGTGTGTTTATATGTAATGTTTAACAGGGATCCTCTGCAAAATGTAGATAGTAATGCATAGGCTATATTATTTATTTTTTTACATTTTATTTTATTTTTTTAATTATTACTTAAAACTGTAAATTTAGCCTATTGTTGAATGTATTTTTACATACTAAAATAAATGTAAAAAAAAAACGTTTTGATAATATCTTCTAACTTATTTCAACTACAGTTAAATTTGTATCTGGTTTTAATATATTGTTTTTGATGACGTTCTCTGAGTGTACTACATTTCCCATGAGCACTAGCGCCATCCTGTCAGTCAGCCAGTCAGTCACATGACGTCACGTGCCAACATGGCTGCGGCTGAAATCTCCCTCGAACATTTCAACAACTTACAGCTTCTCCTAAAGGTATTTCTCCATCACGCGACTCTTTATAAAACTAATTATCATTTAAACTATGAATACATATTTGTAGTTTGTATTTCTGTAGTTCTAAAAAAAGCGATCGATGGTTATAAAGGAGCTAAACGTTAGCCTGTTTGTTAGCGTCAGTGTTTCTGAGGAAGTATTTGGATCCTTTACTAATAACAGTAAAAAAAAAAAGCATTTTTAAACACACCCTGCGTTCCAAATCACATACTTCCCTACTATTTAGTATGCCAGAAAAAGATTTAGGATGTCCCAATACATGCAGCACGTCAATTGTAGTATGCTGTAAACATATAAATGCCCCACCAACTCCAATAGCATTTTGGAGTATTCGTCTTTATTCTTGACATTTCTCGACACAATGAAAAAAAAATCTTCCTTATCTAATTTTTTTCCTCTCCTGTGGCCCTAAAACTCTTCTGTACTTTAGTATGTAGTGTAGTAAAAAGACTAAAACTCTTCTGTACTTTAGTATGTAGTGTAGTAAAAAGACTAAAACTCTTCTGTACTTTAGTATGTAGTGTAGTAAAAAGACTAAAACTCTTCTGTACTTTAGTATGTAGTGTAGTAAAATGACTAAAACTCTTCTGTGCTTTAGTATGTAGTGTAGTGAAAAGAAAAAGGATGTGATTTGGAACGCAGGGACACTGTGAAAATGTTCCAATCAAAGTCAAAGTCCTTTCTTGAAATCCTTATCAAATTAAAAAGTATTCCCAACGTAAAATTCCTAATTGTTTCCTGGTCTATCCATAGCCTGTAAATAAAATAGTTAGGCCCATGTATGTTGACTGATTGGCCAAATCAAATCAAATCAGTTTTATTTGTATAGCCCAAAATCACAAATACATTTGTCTCAGTGGGCTTTACATTTCATACAATATGATACAAGATAGAAAATGCAAAAAATAAAAGTGATGCAGCTGCATCACAGACACATCAAACTAAACTTCAGTTCCATGAAAATACATCATAATTTAGCCTGCATGTATCAGTCACCAAATTTTACTGGCGTAACCTTTGAGTGTCCCTGATGGACAGGCGGAAACAATATCTTGGACTGTTTCATATGATTTAGGTTGCGTTCCGAATCTCATACTATCTACTATATAGTTTGGTAGAAAAAAGATTTAGGATGTCCCGATTCTTGTGGCCAGATTTAGGATGGTTAGAAGTACCCGGATGTCCTACTTCATGCGGCCAAGATTGTTAGTGTTGAAAAGTGCATCCTATTTGGGTGATTCTGACCCACAATCCAGTGCGCACGTGAAGTGACGTAACATCGACGAAGCCTCCATATGAAAACAAACGGGGATGCGACGGATATAAAAGCAAGAGGCAAGATCAAGGCGCAATGTTATGATGAAATAAGAGAGAAAAGTATGTCCCAATAGTATGCCTACTGCATCCTAACTAGATTCTTTTTATCGTCGGATGTAGTATGTAGAATAGAAAAAAGAAAGAGTATGCGATTCGGAACGCAACCTTAGTATTCCTTTTTCTAACTGGAGAGCTCTCGGCCACAGCAACATGTCCCACAGGAACCTTTTTCATTTAATTATTACGGCTCACGGCCATAGCACATGGCATGGAGCACACAATTCAAATTAAATCATTACAAACAAACAATGGTGTACGGCAAGGACAAAACAAAAACAAAAAATAAAAATAAACATTACTTAAAGAATGGCAGGACATTTCTCAGAAAGGCTCCTGTTTTAACAATAACCCCTGTTTGTTTTTTCTGACCTCAAAAGCAAAATCAATTTTAACTTAGATGGAAAATAAACATAATATTTTGGCAAGTATTTTTCTCTATAGTACACCTATTAACAACCTCAACCTGCACATATTCATTCATCTGTCACCAGTTTATTTATTTAATTTTTAACTGTACTCATTTCAATCTTCATATAGTCTTGTCCCTGATCTTGTATTGTACTTTACCTGACGTTGAATGTGGTGTATGAGAATTGTGGTTGATTGTTCTTATTGTATCATGGTGCTGCCTTCTTGGCTAAAGGTCATTCTTGAAAAAGAGATTTTAATCTCAATGAATTTTACCTGGTTAAATAAAGGATATTGATTGATTGAAGAGTTTCAACAGGCCGTCTGTCAGCCTCACGGAGGGACACACAGCTTTAACAGCCTGAAAGATAAAGATAAAGATAAAGCTAGCTAAAAAGCCATTTGTAAAACAGTGGGGCGGCAGTGGCGAAGTGGGTAGGGAGGTCGCCTCTGGAGTGCAGGGTCGGAGGTTCGATTCCTCGCATACCCGCCACATGTCCAAGTGTCCCTGGGCAAGACACTGAACCCCAAATTGCTCCCGATGGTTCAGAAAGCGCCTTGCATGGCTGCTACTGCCATCGGTGTTTGAGTGTGTGTGTGAAAAAATGTAAAAATATATAAAGCGCCTTGTGACCCTGGTCTGTGAAGGGCGCTATATAAATAAAGCTTACTTACTTACTTACTTACTAAAACAAAGAAAAATAAAACCAGTTGAGCTTAGTATAGCTACAAATGACACTCTGGGGATTAGATGCTATGTTTGAAAAGTAGGTTTGTCTGTGGAATCCGCCCTAGAGAGGTTTATTTAGGCCTAGTAGTGTGTGGACCCCAACCCATAATCCTGCTGCATGGACCACAACCCATAATCCTGCTTTACACGTTGGGCGACTGTGTCTCAGTTGGTTGAGCGGGTCGGCCGATGATCAAAGGGTTGGAGGTTCGATCCCCGCCCTGCCACCTGTGTCATGGTTGTTGTGTCCTTGGGCAAGACACTTCACCCACCTTGCCTCGTGTGAATGTCGATAGTTAGCTGCTGCTGCTATCGGTGTGTGAATGGTAACGTGGGAAAGGAAAACAGGTCTCCCTTGAAAAAAGAGTCTTCGGACTCAATGGGATTTACCTGTATAAATAAAGGTTTAAAAAAAAAAAAAAAAAAAAAAAAGAAGACACACCTGTAGAGGAGAGTATAAAGAGCCATGGCTGAAGTCAGTCAAACATCAGTTCTTCAAGGAGAAGATTTCACAGCAGCTCTCCACAGCAGCTCCAGATCATCCAGCCTGAAGATGGGTCCCTCTGCCAGCCTCCTGCTACTGCTTCTGCTAGGCCTCTCTCACGCTCTTCCTCTCCAGAAGGAAGGGAGTGAAGAAGAGGAAGGAAGTGAGGAAGGAAGGGAAGGAAGTGAGGAAGAAGAAGGAAGTGAAGAAGAGGAAGGAAGTGAAGAAGAGGAAGGAGTCCAGAAGGAAGGGAGTGAAGAAAAGGAAGGAAGTGAAGAAAAGGAAGGAAGTGAAGAAGGAAGTGAAGAAGAGGAAGGAAGTGAAGAAGAGGAAGGAAGTGAAGAAGAGGAAGGAAGTGAAGAAGAAGAAGAAGGGAGTGAAGAAGAGGAAGGAAGTGAAGAAAAGGAAGAGGAAGGAAGTGAAGAAAAGGAAGGAAGTGAAGAAGAGGAAGGAAGTGAAGAAGAGGAAGGAAGTGAAGAAGGAAGTGAAGAAGAGGAAGGAAGTGAAGAAGAGGAAGGAAGTGAAGAAGAGGAAGGAAGTGAAGAAAAGGAAGGAAGTGAAGAAGAGGAAGGAAGTGAAGAAGAGGAAGGAAGTGAAGAAGAAGAAGGAAGTGAAGAAGAGGAAGGAAGTGAAGAAGAGGAAGGAAGTGAAGAAAAGGAAGGAAGTGAGGAAGGAAGTGAAGAAGAGGAAGGAAGTGAAGAAGAGGAAGGAAGTGAAGAAGAGGAAGGAAGTGAAGAAGAGGAAGGGAGTGAAGAAGGAAGTGAAGAAAAGGAAGGAAGTGAAGAAGAGGAAGGAAGTGAAGAAAAGGAAGGAAGTGAGGAAGGAAGTGTGAGAGAAGAAGGAAGTGAAAGTAGAAGTGAAGGAAGAGAATAAGAAGAGGAAGGAAGTGAAGAAAAGAAGGAAGTGAGAAGAAGAAGGAAGTGAAGAAAAGGAAGGAAGTGAAGAAGAAGAAAGAAAGGAAGTGAAGGAAAAGAGAAGGAAGTGAAGAAGAGGATGAGGAAGTGAAGAAGAAGAGAAGAGAAGGAAGTGAAGAAGAGGAAGGAAGTGAAGAAAGGAAGGAAGTGGAAGAAGAGAAGGAAAGGAAGTGAAGAAAGGAAGGAAGTGAAGAAGAGAGAAGGAAGAGAAGGTGAAGAAGAGGAAGGAAGTGAAGAAAGGAAGGAAGTGGAAGAAGAAGAAGGAAGTGAAGAAAAGGAAGGAAGTGAAGAAGAGGAAGGAAGTGAAGAAGAGGAAGGAAGTGAAGAAGGAAGGAAGTGAAGAAGAGGAAGGAAGTGAAGAAGAGGAAGGAAGTGAAGAAAGGAAGGAAGTGAAGAAAAGGAAGAAGTGAAGAAAGGAAGAAGTGAAGAAGAGGAAGTGAAGAAGAGGAAGGAAGTGAAGAGAAGAGGAAAGGAAGTGAAGAAAGGAAGGAAGTGAAGAAAGAAGGAAAAGGGAAGTGAAGAAGAGGAAGGAAGTGAAGAAAAGGAAGGAAGTGAAGAAGGAAGGAAGTGAAGAAAGGAAGGAAGTGAAGAAAGGAAGGAAGTGAAGAAGAGGAAGGAAGTGAAGAAAGGAAGGAGAGAAGTGGAAGAAAGGAAGGAAGTGAAGAAGAGGAAGGAAGTGAAGAAGGAGGAAGGAAGTGAAGAAGAGAGAAGGAAGTGAAGAAAAGGAAGGAGTGGAAGTAGAAAGAAGGAGTGAAGAAGAGGAAGGAAGTGAGAAAGGAAGGAAGTGAAGAAAGGAAGGGAGTGGAAGAAGAAGGAAGGAAGGGAAGGAAGTCCAGAAAGAAGGAAGTGAAGAAGAGGAAGGAAGTGAAGAAGAGGAAGGAAGTGAAGAAGAGGAAGGAAGTGAAGAAGAGGAAGGAAGTGAAGAAGAGGAAGGAAGTGAAGAAAGAGTGAAGGAAGTGAAAGAAGGGAGGAAGAAGAAGGGGTGAAGAAGAGGAAGGAAGTGAAGAAGAGGAAGGAAGTGAAGAAAAGGAAGGAGTGAAGAGTCCAGAAAGAAGGAAGTGAAGAAGAGAAGGAAGTGAAGAAGAGGAAGGAAGTGAAGAAAGGAAGGAAGTGAAGAAGAGGAAGGAAGTGAAGAAGAGGAAGGAAGTGAAGAAGAGGAAGGAATGAGGAAGGAAGGAAGGAGTCAGAAAGGAAGGAGTGAAGAAGAGAGTGAAGAGGAAGTGAAGAAGAGGAAGGAAGTGAAGAAAAGGAAGGAAGTGAGAAGAAGAAGTGAGAAAGGAAGGAAGTGAGGAAGGAAGTAGAGAAGGAAGTGAATGAGGAAGGAAGTGAAGAAGAGGAAGGAAGTGAAGAAGAGGAAGGAAGTGAAGAAGAGGAAGGAAGTGAAGAAGAGGAAGGAAGTGAAGAAGAAGAAGGAAGTGAAGAAGAGGAAGGAAGTGAAGAAGAGGAAGGAAGTGAAGAAGAGGAAGGGAGTGAAGAAGGAAGTGAAGAAAAGGAAGGAAGTGAAGAAGAGGAAGGAAGTGAAGAAAAGGAAGGAAGTGAGGAAGGAAGTGAAGAAGAGGAAGGAAGTGAGGAAGGAAGTGAAGAAGAGGAAGGAAGTGAAGAAGAGGAAGGAAGTGAAGAAGAGGAAGGAAGTGAAGAAAGAGGAAGGAAGTGAAGAAGAAGAAGGAAGTGAAGAAAAGGAAGGAAGTGAAGAAGAGGAAGGAAGTGAAGAAGAGGAAGGAAGTGAGGAAGAGGAAGTAATAATATTCCTTGATAAGGATATCAGATTCTAGGATTAAGTCAAAAGAATATTTGAAACATCCAATCTTGTATGGAATAAAAAATAAAAAGCATTTAAATTCAATTTTTCATTCTGTTGGTCATTTATCCACCTCTACGTAAATGTAACATTTTAACATTACTTTTGTAAATCAGCAGCACACATTTTGCAGATTGCATTGTAATGTATAGTCTCTTATACACAAAATGAAACTTATTCAATCTCATCCCACCAGGTTTGCATTAGAGCTGCAACGATTAATCGACGAATCGATTATTAATCGATTACTAAAATAATCGCCAACTATTTTGATAATCGATTAATCGTTTCAAGTAATTTTTCAATACATTTTTTCCAAATTCTCTGATTTCAGCTTCTCAAATGTGAATATTTTCTGGTTTCTTTAATCCTATTATGACAGTAAACTGAAATATCTGTGTGTTTTGTACATAACAATACATTTGAGGACCTCAACATGGGCTTTGGAAAATTTATCAACATTTTTCACCATTTTATAACATTTTACGGACTAAAACACTAGTCGATTAATAATCGATTAATCGAGAAAATAATCGACGGATTAATCGATTATCAAAATAATCGTTAGTTGCAGCCCAGGTTTGCATAAGGAATGAGTCTGGAACTATAACAAATCCCACCAAAACCAACAACTGATTGATCCTACCAACAAGTAATCTTATTGTCTGTGTATCCACAACTTGCGGTAATAATAATAATAATAATTGATAGGTTTTATATAGCGCTTTATTGCCTAGGCACTCAAAGACGCTTACA
>CM047513.1:960163-962663 GCA_026122265.1 Ammodytes dubius | reverse complement strand
TTACATTAAAATTATAATTAAGGGTCCAAGCTTGAAGCAGTGAATGTCTAGTTGAGTATTATGTAATAGATATATGTTCTACCAACTGCAAATGTTTACAAAATATATGAAAATAAAACTTTGTCTTTGTAACTGTCTCTGTGAGATCGTCTGATATTTTAACATCGCCGAGACCTTTGTGCACATTCATGAATAAATACATATAGAAAGGCCTTTAGTTCATACGGCAAGACACTTTCCAAGTTCTTTTAATGTGTGTTTCCAAATTAATTGAAGTGAAGGCCTGAATTGTATGTATTTTATGGTCATTTTATGTTATGTGATGTCTTGTGTAAGTTCACACACAACACACACACACACAGAAAGACAGACACACACACACACAGAAAGACACACACAGTAACACACACACACACACACACTGTAACAGGCACCCACAGTCTCTCACACACACACACACACACACAGTCTCACACAGTCACACACACACACAAAACAATTTCACAAAACAATATTTTCTGTTTTCAGTATTTATTCTGTCAATATATACAGTTGAGACAAATCAAAATTCTGGATCAGATGCTGAACAAAATAATTTTCAAAATATCAAAAATATAAAAAGCGAATCCTTCACATTAATTAATCAACTCTCAAGTTTAAATTCCCCCCAAAATAATCTTCATAGTATAAATGATAACACTTCAGTAAGAATTGATTGTTGATCAGTTGGTGTAGTGGATAGAGCGTGTACCATATTGGCTCCGGCCTTCGTTGCAGTGGTCGCGGGTTCAAATCCGACCCGTGGACCTTTACTGCAGGTCATCCTCTGTCATCCTCTGTCATCCTCTCTCTCTCCTCTCTCTCTCTCTCTTCTCTCTCTCTCTCTCTCTCTCTCTCTCTCTCTCTCTTCTCTCTCTCTCTCTCTCTCTCTCTCTCTCTCTCTCTCTCTCTCTCTCTCTCTCTCTCTCTCTCTCTCTCTCTCTCTCTCTCTCTCTCTCTCTCTCTCTCTCTCTCTCTCTCTCTCTCTCTCTCTCTCTCTCTCTCTCTCTCTCTCTCTCTCTCTCTCTCTCTCTCTCTCTCTCTCTCTCTCTCTCTCTCTCTCTCTCTCTCTCTCTCTCTCTCTCTCTCTCTCTCTCTCTCTCTCTCTCTCTCTCTCTCTCTCTCTCTCTCTCTCTCTCTCTCTCTCTCTCTCCATTTCACCTCTGTACTGTACTGTCTAATAAAGCTTGAAAATGCCAAAAAAAGAATCGTTCGTTAATTAAAATTCTACTGATCAGTCTTCAATGGTGATTGTACATTTCCCTTAAAAAAACACATCTATATACCGTAACAGAAAGGTATATATAGAATATTTATATTGTAACATAATATTATATTATAATATTTAGTTTGTTATTTAAAGGTGCTCCGAGGAACTTTCAGTCTGTGTTAATTCTAGCGCCCCCCTTTGGACTAAAAGCGGTAGTTTTTTTTACCACACCAGCTGTTGTTCCTGGGTGAGCGTATACCCATGACAAAGGCATTAAGAAAAACTATATAAAAAATAGCATTCTTTTGCACTGATGGTCTCGTTTTGCTGTTACATGTAATTTATGATCATCAGAGGAAAAATGAGACTGTTTCAGAAATATTTAAAAGTTCCTCGTAGCGCCTTTAACATACATCAAACCTTCTCGCAAAATATGTCTCTTCTTCCTTAAAAAACTTTTATATTTTAAAGCTTTATTTTGTTTGTATCCTTATCATAAATGCCACATAAATAAAGTTGTGTGTGTGTGCCTGTCTGTCTGTCTGTCTGTCTGTCTGTCTGTCTGTCTCTCCCTCTCAGTGTCTGTCTCTGTCAGTGTCTCTGTCAGTGTTTGGGGCGACTGTGTCTCAGGTGGTAGAGCGGGTCGGCCGATGATCAAAGTGTTGGAGGTTCGATCCCCGCCCTGCCACCTGTGTCATAGTTGTTGTGTCATTGGGCAAGACACTTCACCCACCTTGCCTCGTGTGAATGTCGATAATTAGCCTGCTATCGGTGTATGAATGTGTGTGTGAATGGTAACGTGGGAAAGGAAAACAGGTCTCCCTTGTAAAAGAGTCTTCGGACTCAATGGGATTTACCTGTAGAAATAAAGGTTAGAAGTGTCTGTCTCTCTGTCTGTCTGTCTGTCTGTCTGTCTGTCTGTCTGTCTGTCTGTCTGCCTGTCTGTCTGTCTGCCTGCCCGTCTGTCTGTCTGTCTGTCTCTCTTCAGGATGTAGTAACCACATGGATTCCTTCCATATCCAGCTCCACTGAGTGAACACTGAAGTCTCCCAGACCCTGAAATACACAATTTATCACAATTAACAAAAATTAACCAAATCCATCATATCTATCACCACAGTACGGAGCCCCTAAAGGGACATGGAGGAAAAAAAAATTTTGGTTGAGAGAAAAAAAAAAAAAAAAAAAAAAAAACATGGAGGAAAAAAAATGTTGGTTGAAAAAAAAAATCAAACTCGAGATCTCGAGTTT
>CM047513.1:942663-947663 GCA_026122265.1 Ammodytes dubius | reverse complement strand
AGTGGTCTCTCTGCATAGCCAGGGCCCTGACCCCTCCCTCCATGTCCCCCTGGTCTAACAGACAGTAGGCTGCGGTCCAGGCTTCGTTAGCTGCCGGCCCGCTCCTCAATCCGCCCTTTCCCCCCGCCACACACACCAACACGTCCGCTACACAGGACAGACAGCGAGAGGACACGCACACCTCACTGCTGCCCGCCGCAACTGGGCAGAAAAACACAAGAAAAGACAAAAAAAATGTTAGCAAGGGATGGATAGAGAGAGAGAGAGAGAGAGAGAGAGATAGACAGATAGATAGATAGACAGACGTACACAGACAGGCAGACACACGTACACACATTCACACGTACACAGACACAGACACACACACACACACACCCACACACACACACGTACACAGACAGACACACACTCACACACACACACGTACACAGACAGACACACACTCACACACACACACGTACACAGACAGACACACACTCACACACACACACACACTCACACACACACTCACTCACTGTTATCCAGTGTGTCCAGCAGCGCCCCCTGTTGGCCTCCTAACACTGCAGCTCTGAAGATCGGCAGCAAACACACGTCAGATCTGTTCACCAGCGCGTCACTCACTCTCCTGCGACCTGATAGATGGATAGATAAAAATTCAACCACTTTTCCTGCATTTTCTTCCTCCTTCTTCTTCTTTCTTAACCTTTATTTATACAGGTAAATCCCATTGAGACCGAAGACTCTTTTTCAAGGGAGACCTGTTCCCATTCCTATCGGTGTATGAATGTGTGTGAATGGTAACGTGGGCTAACGCAGGCTAACTATCGAACATTCACACGAGGCAAGGTGGGTGAACTGTCTTGCCCAAGGACACAACAACTATGACACAGGTGGCAGGGCGGGGATCGAACCTCCAACCCTTTGATCATCAGCCGACCCCCTCTACCAACTGAGCCACAGTCGCCCCTCTTGATTAAATGTCACCGTTATCAAGGACCCTGAAGCTTCAAATATACCCTGTGTTCCAGTCACCATCCTTCCCCGCTATTTAGTTTGGTAGAAAGTTAGTTTGTCCCGATAGGGGAGACCGGGGTAAGCAGGCACACTTTTTACTCTAGTGAGATTTGCTCATCACCTAAACATCTTTCAATAGTCATTCCTACATTAAATTGAAGCTTAAGGTGTTGGCTTGAAATGTGTACCCCTCACTTTTTCTAACTTACTGTAATAAAGAAGAAATTAATCATCAAAGACACCCTTACACATTGTGACAACCAACCCCATCAAGGGGTCGGTTGTCACACACTATGGGGTTGTTTGTCACAATTTTGGGAATAATCTTAAAAAGAAGGCAAGAAAGCAAAACTAAATTTTAAAGTTTAATTGCATTGTCAAGTTGACAAATAGGCCTACATAACTTACTGTAGCCTTGGCAGCTGGTCTAGTTTGGGATGCACTGGGTTGTTCTGATTTTGTTGCCCTTTTTTCTTTTGCATGCTAGCTGCCTTTTCTTGCTCTATTCTTTCCTTCTCTGGGGGAGAAATAAAGAATTTAGTTTTAATTTAGAGTTTACTAACCTTGCAGGAACAGTAGCTCCTCTCTCCACTGGAGCTCCGCCTCCTGATGCGTTAGTGACATCACTTCCTGTAGTGACAGATTTGTATTTATTTATTTTGTCATTTATTTTGTCATTTATTTTGTCATTTAATTAATATAATATAATATAATTTTTTTTTTTTTTTTTTTCAATTAATTTTTTTTGTTGATAAACCAAATACAAAACTCTTTATAGGGGAAGTAAACATACATTCAACAGCTAAAAAACTAGTGCCTGTCTGTCTGAATTAATTAATGAAAAAAGAAAAGTCATAAACAAACAAAACTAATAAACAAACATGTAGAGACAGACTTTATTTATTTAAAAAATTAATAAAAATTGAATTATTTATTTATTTATTTATTCAATCAAACAATCAATTATTAATGTATTTATTTAATTAATTAATTTATTTTTTATTTTTTTTTATTGATAAACAAAATACAAAACTCTTATAGGGGACGTAAACATATGAAAATTAATGAAAAAATAAAAGTCACAAAATACTATTGTAGTTGACGAGTGAGGTTTGCCCCAGTTTTGTTTTTGCTTTGTTTTGTTTTTTGTGTATTTGTAGCTTATATTATCTCTTGTCTGTTTATGTGAGGGAGGGTGGAGGGGAGAGGGGAGAGGGTGAGGGGAGAAGGGTGGGGGTTGTGTATGTATTGTATGTGTCTACTTATTCTGTTTTTTTATCCGTATGTAAAAAAAATTAAAAACCATTTAAAAAATAAAATAAAATAAAAATCATAAAAACAAACATCAAACCTGTAGAGACAGACGCCATGACTCCCTCCAGGTGTGCAGAGAGCCAGTGTTACCTAGCAACCAGCCCAAGCCTTCAGTCAGACCCACAGCGCCACCTATGGGCTGAAGGCAGTATGACAGGGAAGAGACAAAAGAATCACTTAAGATTATTTTTTTTAATATATATTTTTGTATATTTAAGAATAAATATGAAGACAATAGACTCACATAAGGTTTTTTTGTTGTTGATATTTTTGTATATTTTTTTAATTTAATTTTAGGATATTTTATATATTTTTAAATTTTGGATTTTTTTTTTTTTAAATATATTTTTGTTGTTGTTATATAATACAACATTAACGCTGCTTTAATTAACAGGGTTAAGTGTCTTTATTTATTTTTTATTTAAGGATATTTTTAAAACATTTTAATTAAATTTTAGAGAGACAATACTCACATAAGATTTTTTTTTAAATTTTTTTACAGTAACTGTTTCACTGTTGTTATTTACAGCAGCAGGGCCCACAGTTAAAGTGTTTCTATATTCTTACCTATGTATTGTTTTTTTTTTTTTTTTTAAAAAACCTTTATTTATACAGGTAAATCCCATTGAGACCGAAGACTCTTTTGCAAGGGAGACCTGTTTTCCTTTCCCACGTTACCATTCACACACACATTCATACACCGATAGCAGGCTAACTATCGACATTCACACGAAGCAAGGTGGGTGAAGTGTCTTGCCCAAGGACACAACAACCATGACACAGGTGGCAGGGCGGGGATCGAACCTCCAACCCTTTGATCATCGGCCGACCCGCTCTACCAACTGAGCCACAGTCGGCCCAGAACAATCTAGTAGTAGTAACTCACTGCGGTCCAGCCCGTGCCCCGCTCCGGTCCCACAGTGCCCCCGCTGGTCTGGTGCAGAATCACCGGGAAGAGACGAGCCGAGAGAACGGAGCGCTTCGAACCGCTGAACCACAGATCTGACGGTCTGAAACGGGAAGAAACAAAGTTAGAAAGGATGTATTCTCCCATAGCCTGACCAAACTCCATCCATTTGTATGTCCTTGTTGTTGTGATGGTGCAGGTGTTCGTTTGTGTATGAATGGGTGAATGTGGTAAGAAATGTAAAGCGCTTTGGGGCTGAGAAAATCGGCTAGAAGGCGCTATATAAGTCAAGTCCATTTACCATTTGTATAAAAAAGATAACACAACGATAAATATATTGTGGAAAAAAATATATATACAGCTCCGGAAAACATTCAGAGACCAGTCTGGATTTTTCTTCAATCTTCATCTCTACATTACTTCATGAAAAATGCTCTTAATTACAATATTTTTATTGAGAATTTGGTAGTAGTAGTTTATATTATAAAACCAAAATGTTCATTCTACCCAAACATATGCCTCTAAAGAGTAAAAATGAGAGACACTGAATATTTGGAGTGGGCTCTTCATTTTTTCCAGAGCTGTATATTGGGATATCCTAAATCTTTTTTTCTACCAAACTTGATAGCAGAAAGTATGGGGATTGGAACGCTCCCAAAGATGAACTAAGACATCATGTATTGGGATATCCTTTAAGGGCTCAGGTTGCGTTCCGAATCGCATACTCTTTCTTTTTTCTATTCTACATACTACATCCAACGATAAAAAGAATCTAGTTAGGATGCAGTAGGCATACTATTGGGATATATATGCTTTTATATCCGTCGCATCCCCGTTTGTTTTCATATGGAGGCTTCGTCGATGTGACGTCACTTCACGTGCGCAATGGATTGTGGGTCAGAATCGCCCAAATAGGATGCAGTTTTCAACACTAACAATCTTGGGCGCATGAAGTAGGACATCCGGGTACTTCTAACCATCCTAAATCTGGCCACAAGAATCGGGACATCCTAAATCTTTTTTCTACATACTATATAGTAGAAACTTTAAGTATGCGATTCGGAACGCAACCTCTATCTCCACTGCCATTTTCCGCCCAAATCCTCCACCCCAGCTTTAAAGTCATCATGTTTTTCTTCCCTCAGTCTTCCCTTGGCCCAGCTGTCCTGTTAATCCTGACCCTACATTTATTGGGACATCCTTTAAGGTCTTACTGTATTCCTGTGCGGCTGTAGAAGTCGTCCCAGCTGTGGTTGAGGAAAGAGGCACTGCTGTCTTCAGAGGAGATCTGAGGGAGAGGAGGATCCAGACGACAGAATGAGGGGAAAGTATACAGAGAAGTTTAAACAGATATGTCAGCCTTTCCTGGACTATATAACAGCACTGAAGGGACCTACATGACACCTCGTTGACTTTTTATATTTTCTGCTTAACATTTACCTTTAGTTTAAACCTGCAGTGTGTAGAATTTTGGGTTTTATTTCCTAGCAGATTTTGTAGAAAGTAATTATAATATCCATAAGTACATTTAATTTAGTGCATAATAGCTGAAACAAATGTTTTGAATTATTATTTTTTCCCTTAGAAAGGGTCTCATATATGTCCATATTTCTGCATATTTTGGACTAAGGCCAAGTGCCACCATCTTGAAAGTGTCATAGTTGGAATGTCAACAGGTGCATTGTTTAAAATTTAGAACTGTTCTTGTCCTTGAAGGCCACTGTAGCTTCTGTTATTATTCTAAAGGGTTGGGGTTACCCAGGGA
>CM047513.1:935163-937663 GCA_026122265.1 Ammodytes dubius | reverse complement strand
TGGTAGTTTCAGAGTGGAAAAAGTACGTGGATCAGTTTACCCCCTTGATTTCTCTGGTCTGTCTCAGTTTACCCCACAGCTGGGGTAAAGTGAGACACAAACTTTTTTTTTAAACACTCACTGCCCTTTGTCTTGAATACATTCTGCTAATGCCCATTTTTAGGAAACATCCTGAATTAATGGAGAATGTGTCAATTCGAGGGATAAATAATTTTAGCTCACTTAGAAAGGGAGCAAATGTAAAAAGTGTCTCACATTACCCCACTCTCCCCTATTTAATTTGAAAAATATATATATATTCTGTGTATATGTAGAAATAATAAAGAATTATAATAATTAAAGGGGCACTGTGTAATATGACATCATCAATAAAGTTCTAGAATGCAACGCTCCCTGGGTAACCCCAACCCTTTTGAATAATAACAGTGGCCTTCAAGGACAAGAACAATTCTAAATTCTAAACAATGCAACTGATGACATTCCAACCAAAATGGATGCCTCCATAAGACCTGCCTGCTCAATGTACAAAATGTAATATTAATATTTGAAATTCTCCGCTCAGGAGGATAATTCAGATTATTGGCAGAGGTGATTTTACACCAATGAGGCAGGGCTCCAGAGTGCGCCTAATTTGGGCGCACGTGCGCCCAAAAATCTGGTGAGTGCGCCCAGATATTTTCACTGGTCGCACCAGTGCACCTGAAATTGTTCACCTCATATTATGTAATATTGGGCGTTGTGCTGCACGATTCATCTAATCATGATGTGAGCTAGTGCAATTACATTCTTCACAAATGGCTGCGATTGCGATTTAATGTAGGATAAATGTGCGCGCGTGTGTCTAAACGTTCCAACCGCTCCTCTCGTCTTTTTGGTAGGGCCCCTCGGCTCCTCTGACAGTGAGCTGTGTGTGTGTGTGTGTGTGTGTGTGTGTGTGTGTGTGTGTGTGTGTGTGTGTGTGTATGTAGCTGCGCGCGCGCACCTACACGGCGTGCAAGTCAGGTGCGGACTATGGTGCAGACAGCAGAGTAAACAAACACACATGGACACCGACGCGCATCAGCATTGAACTGTTTTTTTTTTTTTTTTTTTTTTCACTTTGGAAAATGATTATTATTTCCAGGAGTGGAGGGCGATGTGATTAACTGTAGGCTACTAAAGCAGATAACAACACATTATTGTGTTTGGTTACGATATTTATTCATTTAAATATTTAACTGCTCCACCTTAAGTTTCACTTTTGTTTTCATCTCCGTCTGAAACAGCTGGTCCGATCAGCTGTTCAGCTCGCGAGCCCAACGGCCCGACAGCGGGAGTCAGTCTAATGACAGATGATCACTAGGCAGTTATGATCAACTTAAATCAAAAAGCAAAATCATGAAATTACTGCCTCTCTCTCTCTCTGTCTGTCTGTATGTCTGTCTGTCTGTCTGTCTGTCTTTCTCACTGCACACTGTCACTCCAACAGCATCGCCAAAAAAAGTGACGTTGACCCCCCCCCCCAATATTACTTTAAATGTGCACACACAAAAATTGCAGGCTGTAACCGTTTGTTCACACCCCTAGTGTAGGCTGCTAGCCTAGTAGGCCTACAAGCTTTATTTTTTATATTTTCAATTCTTAATATTCTTAATATGTGTTTGCTTTAAATTGAGATCAGGTTTCAAAACTATCAATAATCTCAAATTTTCCTTGAAAACCAAGAATCATAATTCCATTTATTTATTATATTGCATCGCAAATCGCAATATTGGCCACTATAATCGCAATTGCACAATTTCTCCAAAACGTGCAGCACTAATTGGGTGCACCCAAAATTTATGCTGGTGCACCTAGATTAAAAAGTTAGGCGCACCGGTGCACCCAATGAAAAAGTTAGTCTGGAGCCCTGCAATGAGGACATATTTATGAATGAGGATATTGATTTTAGCTAATAAATTACTTAAAATGTTAAACAGTGTCCCTTTAAAAATAAAAATAAATAATTAAATGTTGTACCTGTTGGTCTGACAGGTAGACTCCGTGATCGGCAGCGTAGGAAACGTCTCCCGGCAACGCCAACACACGAACACCTGAGAAACCTTCCCATGACAACGCTGAGACACACACACACACACACACACACACACACACACACACACACACACAGACAGACACACACAGACAGACACACACACACACACACACAGAGACACACAAACACACACACACACACACACAGGTACGCAGTCATACAAACACACACAGAGGTACGCAGTCATACAAACACAGAGAGAGAGAGAGAGAGAGAAACACACACACACACAGGTACAAACACACAGACAAACACAGAGGGAGTGAGACACACACACACACACACACACACACACACACTGTGTTAATAGTATTTCAATTTTATTAAAATATGTAAATTCATCGACACACACGCGCACACACGCACACACTCACACACTCACACACACACACACACACACACACACACACACACACACACACACAC
>CM047513.1:922663-932663 GCA_026122265.1 Ammodytes dubius | reverse complement strand
TTCCTGAAGACCTCCTCATCTGCCTCAAACTGCGTCTTCTTCCATCACCCTGCTACCAACGCCGTTTTTCTGACTAAAGGCCGGAAAATATACTGCATATACATTCAGATAATTTTATTTTGATTATTTTAATCAAAGGTGAAGTAAGCGATTTATTTATGTTAATATAAGTGTAAAATCGCTCTTTATTCATACAGTGGTCACTTTCATAATGTGCGCGTTTCATAAAGCCGATCTCTCAGTCAGCTGCTCTGCATGTAATCGGCAAATAAACTTTTCGGGGGATCCCGAAATTAATATCCAATCAGAAGAGAGAACGCTACAAACCGACACTCGTCTCACTCATATATAGTATATACACTCCATGGTCTCACTGCCGGTGCACGCCAGAGCAACAGATGGGTGAATGTTTATGCGCCTACAATGGCGGAGCAGGTAGAAATCCTTCCCAATGTCTGTTTTGATGGTTTTTATCATGTTTTATCACACTTATGGATCTGAGATGATGCTAGATAACTCACTGCTTGAAGACCGCAGTGCATTAATGTGGTGACGTAGGGACGAGGGAGGGGACTGCTAACTGCAGTAACTGACAGGAAGTTAGCTAAAAGAACCATTCCGCTTACAGCACCTTTAATATTTTGTTGCAAATCCTTCGCTCCTCTGTATAGTCTCCTCTGTTAGGCATATCATTATGAAAGATGGAAGTGCAGTGGTGGAAGGTAATGCATTCTCTGTGTGTGCCGTGTGTGTGTCTTTCCCTGTCTGTCTGTCTCTCTCCCTCCGTCCCTCCCTCTCTCTCTCCTGTCTCTCTCTCTGCCTGTCTCTCTCGCTCCCTCTCTCTCTCCCTCCCTGGACTCACCGTGTGGAGCAGGAGGATGTGGGCGTCATCTAGAACATCAGCGGTCACCACCTGAAGACAAGACACAATCCTTTGGTTCAGACAGACAGACAGACACACACCCTCCCTCCCTCCCACACACACACACACACACACACACACACACACAACACACACACCCTCCCTCCCTCCCTCCCTCCCTCCCACACACACACACACACCCTCCATCCCTCCCTCCCTCCCTCCCTCCCTCACACACACACCCTCCCTCCCTCCCTCACACACACACCCTCCCTCCCTCCCTCCCTACCTCCCTCCCTCCCTCCCTCCTCCCCCCTCCCACACACACACACACACACACACACACTCTCTTACCGTGTGCCCTGCCTGGCTGCTTAGGTGTTCTGCGGCCACCAGTAGAGCGTTTAGCGTGGCCCCCCGCTCCCTAGAGGCTGCTGTCTGTCTCTCACTGTTAGCAGCAACGCAGAGACAGACAGGCAACCTCGAGCCTGACGCAACTCCAACTCTGTAGAGAGAGAGATGGAGGGAGGGAGGGAGGGAGGGGGAGAGAGAGAGAGGGAGGGAGGGAGGGAGAGAGAGAGAGAGGGAGGGAGAGGGAGAGGGAGAGGGAGAGAGGGAGAGAGAGAGAGGGACAGACAGACAGAAAGAGACAGAGAGAGACAGACAGACAGACAGAGAGAGAGAGAGCTTTTTTAAGTTTGAGTTACAGTAAAATTATTTCCTTGATGAATTCAGGTGTCTCCATATCAGATAAATGTAGTTCTTTAATACAATTATGCATTAACTTCCTTTACTTTTCTGTGTGCCATATGGTTAGAAAATTTGGTTTTGATATATTGTTTTTGTTGCACAGTTTTGGCAAATGGATTATTTTACCCGAGTCGTTCTGCTACTTGTGTCTGGGTGTTGTTCTGTGAATTGTGAAAAGTCTTTGGCCCCCTCAGGTAAAACAGAAAACAGGTCTACCTCTTCTTGTTCTTCTTCATTCTTATAAAGTGACCAGGGTTATTACTCTGTTATTTTCCTAAGTCTACAAACAGGTTTAAATTCGTAACTTACATTTTAGTGTAAAAGAATTTCCCTTTGGGGACAATAACGTCCAACGTCTTTGATCTATGTCTTCAGGTTGACATCAGCAGGTACGATTTAAAATGTTCCATGAGTTTCATGTCACATACTGAACATACTGCATAGACCAGACCCAGGTGCCACACCATTTTTTATTTTATTTTTTTACCTTTATTTATACAGGTATATCCCATTAAGTCCGAAGACTCTTTTGCAAGGGAGACCTGTTCCCATTTACACGTTACCATTCACACACACATTCATACACCGATAGCAGGCTAACTATCGACATTCACACGAGGCAAGGTGGGTGAAGTGTCTTGCCCAAGGACACAACAACTATGACACAGGTGGCAGGGCGGGGATCGAACCTCCAACCCTTTGATCATCAGCCGACCCGCTCTACCAACTGAGACACAGTCGCCCCGAAACACCATGAGGATGTCAGACCAGTTCTTTATTGCACCTCAGGGCATAGGCGATATCTGTGACAGTGTCCTTTGTTGTTGCCTGCTCCTGTGATACACCTAGTGAATACTCAAGAAAACCAATGTTATTTTGTAAAAATCTGTTGAATATTAAGCGATTGTGTGAGTTTTAGGGTTTTACAATACATTTGTAAGTAAGTCAGAGAAATGTGCTACTATTTTTAAAAACATATACAGTATAATAATCACAAAAGAGTCCTAACCCTTTTCCTCACTTGAGCTCCTGCTCTCCCAACTGTCCCTGCAAGTCCCTGGTTGATAAGATAGTTAGTCTCTCTACAAATACATGTGTGTGTGTGTGTGTGTGTGTGTGTGTGTGTGTGTGTGTGTGTGTGCACACACACACACACACACACTTCTCAACATAAAATACGTATTAAAATAAATTGAAATCAATAAAGAATATGTTAAAAAATGTATTATAATTTAATGGGGGTGCATGTCTTTCTTCCACTTCTTTTCAAGACTGAAAAAACCATTTACAATTATTTTTTAAAAGCAATAAAGATTTAAAACCAATTAAAATGTACATAAAATAAATTAAAAACGACATTTGTGAGTATAAAATGTACTTCTTTAGCCTAGTTAACAATAAAAATAATAATACAACAAATCTTCAACTCACCTCTCTGGAAGGAGTAAACACTGTCTTTGTGTTGGCATGTCAAAACCACCACGGTCCATCGGAAGGCGGACATCAGCACACCTTGTATCCGCCTTAAGACGCACCAAAACCGGATCTTCAACAAGGGGAAAACACCTCGCCAATGCTGGATCCAGAGCAACGGGTAAACCTCGCCACTGCTATCCGACGTATGAGTCACTTTGAGCGGGCAGATTTAGCGCAGTGGGCCGGGAGGGGGGGGGGGACCAATACAGTACTACCTGGCTGCAGTGACGCTACCGTACCAATGACGTGGAGTAGCATTTACTGACAGGTAGCAAAGTCTGACAAGGGAGCAGAAAATGTCAGCACACCGGAGACCTGCACGTTTGGCACCCGTTAGTTTTGGAAACCGTCCCCGTTAGTTTGGGACCCACCGTTATGCGCCACAGCGAGCGGAAATTTACAAGTACATCTCGCCGACTCCCCATTCAGCTCCCACTCTAGAAGGAAAACTTATATTGGCTATAATTATAGTTTTAGGGTTTTAAAAAAAAGTTTCACAGCTAATGTAGCCAGTTAGCACGTAGCCTAATTACGAGGTCATTAATCAATGCTGTTGATGTAGCAGGTCTCCGGCACTACAGCCTGACGCTACTCGCGGGGACAGGAGGATAAATCACTGGAACATGGACATAATAAAAAGTATCTTCGAAGCTCTGAAAGCACCGTGGACCATATAAAGAAAAGCACAGACAGCTAAAAAAGACTGTAGGTTTAGCTTAGCTCTGACCGCGAGGGCTTCCGTAGCCTTCAAAAGTTCGCGTTTGGTTTTAACCTGTAGCATCATAAAAATAAATTAAAAGGCCTATATATATAAGCGTTTTCATGCTCAAAAATTACGTTAACATTTCTTATTTTTTTCAGTTGTGTGTGTGTGTGTTCTTTAGGAAAAAAATGTTCATTGTCCTGTTTTCTTATTTAAATGCATTTTCCTTGGTTACATTGTTTTAATTACTTGCACAAATTAAAAAATAAAAGTAGTAGGCTACAAATAACGCAACAAAAAGATAATAAAAATAGAGATAAGAGTTTTACGACTATCATAAACTTGATGGCAGTTGGCTGTTGGCATAGAAACAAGGAAACACATGGCATGTGTGTAATTTTCAAGAGATTATACACAAATTAAAACATAGGCCTAGTGATGAATATTATATTACATTTTCTACCAAGTCTGCTCTGACTTTGTGTGTGGTTGTCTCTCTCCCTGTGTGTGTGTGTGTCTCTCTCCATGTGTTTGTGTCTCGCTCTCTCCCTGTGTCTCTCTCCCTCCCTCTGTGTGTCTCTCCCTGTGGGTGTGTGTGTGTGTGTGTCTCTCTCCCTCTGTGTGTGTCTCTCTCCCTCTGTGTGTCTCTCTCTCCCTCTGTGTCTCTCCCTGTGTGTGTCTCTCTCCCTCTGTGTGTGTATCTATCTCTCTCCCTTTGTGTGTGTGTCTCTCTCTCTCCCCCTGTGAGTGTGTGTGTGTCTCTCTCTCTGTCTGTGTCTCTCTCTCTCTCTATTTTCCAGATGACATGTGACACAGACTTTACCTTTGCACCAAAAAACGAGTTGTTTGTTTTCAATATGAATTTATTTTATTCTTTTAGACAAAAACGTTTGAACAATATTTAATAACATGATAGAGGCACAGCGGGAGTCAACACAACACAAAAAATATGCTTTTAAACATTTGACAATATCATCAAACTGTCAATTAAAGGTGTAGTCAGTGATTCTGGAGAACGCTTGTTGTCAAAATCACTTTGTCAAAATCAGTGAATATCGGGGTGCTCCAGTGGTGTAGTGGATAGAGCGTGTACCATATTGGCTCTGGCCTTCGTTGCAGTGGTCGCGGGTTCAAATCCAACCCGTGGACCTTTACTGCAGGTCATCCCCCTCTCTCTCTCTCTCTCTCTCTCTCTCTCTCTCTATGTCTCTCTCTGTCTCCCCATTTCAACTCTGTACTGTCTAATAAAGCTTGAAAGTGCCAAAAAATAATCTTAAAAAAAAAAAAAAAAAAATACAGTGAATATCTCCTCATGATCCGCTACCTGTCTGTAATGTGTGTGCTCTGAAAGGATATCCAGTGTTAATACACAGCTTAGGCTCTGTAAACTGGTATGTTGCTGGCTATGGTTGGGCAACCTTTTTGTCTACATACCCTTTGTTTAAACTTTGCATACCAGTTTACAGAGCCTAGGCTGTGTATTAACACCCCAAAAAAATCAGCTTACACACACACACACACACACACACACAGGTAGTGGATCATGAGGAGATATTCACTGATTTTCTACAAAAAGTGATATTGACAACAAGCGTTCTCCAGAATCACTGACTACACCTTTAAGGCCTTCTGCTCAGCTTGACAGGCTCAACTCGGGTCTGTCCGTCCGTCCGTCCGTCTGTCTGTCTGTCTGTCTGTCTGCCTGCCTGTCTGTCCGTCTGTCTGTCTGTCTATCTGTCTGTCCGCCTGTCTGTCCGTCTGTCTGTCCGTCTGTCTGTCTGTCTGTCTGTCTGCCTGTCTGTCCGTCTGTCTGTCTGGGCGCGTCAGTAGTTGGTTTTCAGTCGTTTGTTTTCCTCTTTAAGTTTCTCGAT
The DNA here is from genome assembly GCA_026122265.1 of Ammodytes dubius. Lineage (NCBI taxonomy): Eukaryota > Metazoa > Chordata > Actinopteri > Uranoscopiformes > Ammodytidae > Ammodytes > Ammodytes dubius. Next base: position 927,001 of record CM047513.1, on the reverse strand, counting down.
TTCTTCCACCAAAGATTCGTTCACCGAGTATTTCTCTATCAGGCCGTGGATCTCGTTCTGAAAAGAAAGACAGACAGAAATTGTTGAATATAATATCGCATATTACAGAGTAATGCTCGATAATTGCACAGTCAGTGCAATGATCACGTATCGGCTGGCAACCTTAAACACCTGCAAATGGCAAAATTGTGGTAAAAATCGTCCTTGTTGCATAGGCTGCTGACAGATAATAAGGAAAAGCGAGACAGTAGGCTTATGTAGGCCTAACAAAACTGATTTGTACAGTGTTAGATGCACGTTGGAGACAGCGAGGAATAGGCTACTTCCTACTACTGTTTAAAGTTGTTTATTGGCTTTTATTTAAAAAAAAATAGATAAAAAAAGCACCGACTGATTGTCCCACCGTTCCCTCAGCGCTTCGGGAGTATGCAGAACCAGCCATCCAAACCATGCTGGGTCATTTTGGCCAAGAAATTGCACGCGAGGACGAGTCTGCAGCAACCACATTCATTGATGCCGCAAGCGCGCAGCGAGATGCCATCCCCATGATGACAGCCCTCCGCAGTTACGGAGGCTTGAATTTTTCAACGGCCTGCGAGATGCTCATTAGGGATTACGCAGAAATCTTCCCCGAGTGGGTCAAAATGGCAAAGGTCACGAGGCTTATGCGCGTTGCAAGCAGCCGAGACACACTCGATACATTTGACTTTAAGTCAGCAGCGGCACGCTTCACAACTGCAAAGTATCGAAAGAAGTAAAAAATAAACAAAAAAAAGCCAGCTAAAAGTTTGCGACATTGTTTTATTTTCAGAGAGTTTTTATTTATTTTATGCTGTAGGCCTATAGTTCAAGTCGCGGCCGGCAATTCACTTTTTCACTTTAAAATACTGCCGTTCTTTGTTATACTGTTTATAACTTAATTATTTAAATGTTATTATTTTCATTACAGTCGGCATTTTCTTATGGTATGCGCCCGTTTGTTTTACTGTACTTAGTATTGTTTAGGCTATTATTACTTTTGCCTGGCATGGCCTACCTAAATTATTTTTGTTTCAAGTCGGCACTTTAAAATGAAATGTTTAATTGTTCTGTCCTCCACCTGCCAACATTTTCATAAAAAAACAGCAGGCTATAAATCTACATGCCTTGATGATATCATTCTTTACATAGCCTGTCTATTAATTGTTTTAATTGCAATAAACACGGACAATATCCGACGGCAGTTGTGTATGTCTCTATCTGTGTGTATGTCTCTATCTGTGTGTATGTCTCTATCTGTGTGTGTGTGTGTTCTCACCAGTTGGATGTAAAACTGTCGAACCATTTCCACCTGAAGGTTCACAATGTCTCTGTGACACGTGTCCCTGAAGACAAAAACAAAAAATAATATCAAGAACCGTGCAGTGACACACATTGTAATGTCGGGTTAGACAGTGAGACCATAAAACACTCTTTCTGCCTTTTCTCAGGCTAGGATGAACCGATTTTTTTTTTTCTTTTTTTTTCCCCCAGTGAATGTTTAATTTATATCATATCAGCAATTTAAACTTATGAACTTCATGTTTTTGAATCAGGACCTTCAGTATTTGAATCAGGTTGCTTGTGAAATATACATTGTGTCAGATAATTTTTTTTTTTTTTCTGTGTTTTTTTTATTGAAGGTTCTGGCAATAGTCACATTAAGTACTGAATATATATATATACAGAACCATATTTTACAGTTTTTTGCTTGCTTTAACAAAACACAAAAACAGCAGGGGACAAGACATTAAAATATGAACCGATTTCTAACATGTTTGCACATTTATACTTCATAGGATCTCAGAGTTCAATACACCTTCATATTCCCACCGGTGAAGTAAGTCTTTAGGTGAATCGACCCAGATTATTGGCAGAGGTGATTTTACGCCAATGAGGACATATTTATGAATGAGGATATTGATTTAAGATAATAAATTACTTAAAATGTTACACAGTGTCCCTTTAAAGGCCCATGTACGTACCTGAAGTCCTCCAGAGTTTCATGGATCATGTTTTGTATGAAGTGAATCTGCAGAGACGTGAGAGGAGCGGCTCCCGACTGAGCGACCACATCTACTATGTTCTGAGACAGAGAAGAAGAAACCGCCGCAGACAGAGACGCCCCTGAAGAAGACACACACAATTTAGACGTCTATTATGGGTGTGTGTGTGTGTGTGTGTGTGTGTGTGAGTGAGTGAGTGTGTGCGTGTGTGTGATTGTGTGTGTGATTGAGTGTGTGTTTGCGTGTGTGTGTGCGTGCGTGTGTGTGTGCGTGTGTGTGTGTGTGTTTGCGTGTTTGCACGGGGGTGAATCCAGTGTTAATACACAGCCAAGACAATTTAGTCATATTCCCTGCGTTCCAGTCCCCATACTTCCCTACTATTTAGTACGCCAGAAAAAGATCTAGGATGTCCCAAAACATGCAGGTCAATTGTAGTATGCTGAAAATGAGACACACACACACACACACACACACACACACACACACACACACACACACACACACACACACACAGTGACTCACAGACACACACACTCTCACACACACACACACACACACACACACACACACAGTGACTCACAGACACACACACACACACACACACCTGCTGCTGCTGCGGTGGCTGTAGCTCCTTGTAATGGTGAGTCATAGTTGAGCTGAGCTTGAATCTGATTGGTTCGTCTCATCGGCTCTGGAGTGAAGAAAGGAGCTGATTGGCCGGGGTTGGTCAGCTGACGCACAGTGGGAGGAGTCTCACCAACCTCAACACTGGAGCTGCTGGCTTTGTCAGACTGTCAATCAACAAAAATAGAGATTTTATTAATTATTTGTTTTTAATGTGTGTGTGTGTGTGTGTGAGTGAGTGTGTGAGTGAGAGAGTGAGACTATATGTGTGTGTGTGTTTCATATGTAGTATACGACTGTGTGTGAGTGAGTGAGTGAGTGAGTGAGTGAGTGAGTGAGTGAGTGAGTGAGTGAGTGAGTGAGTGAGTGAGTGAGTGATTGAGTGAGTGAGTGAGTGAGTGAGTGAGTGAGTGAGTGAGTGGTGTGTGTGTGTGTGTCTCCCTCTGTGTGCGTGTGTGTGAGCGTGAGACTATCTGTGTGTGTGTGTGTGTGTGTGTGTGTTGTGTTTCATATGCAGTATATGACTGTGTCTGTCTGTCTGTCTGTCTGTCTCTCCCTCTGTGTGTCTGTCTGTCTGTGCATTAAACCCACCTTGTTAGAGTCACATGGTTCTGCCCCAGTAGCACTAGCAGTAGGCACCAGTTCCTCCTCTGTGATTGGGGGGGTCTGGAAGGTGGACAGGGGGCTGTAGCAGCGGGCCGGCCCAGACAGAGGGGTTCCCAGGGGGGTCTTACGATGGGTAGATCCCCCCGAGTGGGAGTCTGGGAAACACAACCAATGTACACAACTTTTTTTTTTAGCTCATTTTTAGGGACATTTTCCGAGCTTTCTTGACAGTGCAGAGAGACAGAGATGAAATCAAGAATCAAAAACAATGGTTGCGTTCCGAATCGCATACTCTTTCTTTTTTCTATTCTACATACTACATCCAACGATAAAAAGAATCTAGTTAGGATGCAGTAGGCATACTATTGGGACATACTTTTACTCTTTTATTTCATCATAACATGGCGCCTTGATTTTGCCTCTTGCTTTTATATCCGTCGCATCCCCGTTTGTTTTCATATGGACGCTTCGTCGATGTGACGTCACTTCACGTGCGCACTGGATTGTGGGTCAGAATCGCCCAAATAGGATGCACTTTTCAACACTAACAATCTTGGCCGCATGAAGTAGGACATCCGGGTACTTCTCACCATCCTAAATCTGGCCACAAGAATCGGGACATCCTAAATCTTTTTTCTACCATACTAAATAGTAGAAAGTATGAGATTCGGAACGCAACCAATGACTGGGTGCTGAATCCCAAAAAAACACAGTGAATGAGTGAATGTTATGAAAGAGTGAACGAACTCTGGTTAGAATCAGAATCCGAATCAGAAAGGATTTTATTGCCAAGAAGGGTTTTACACCAACAAGGAATGTGTCTTGGTGAATAAGGTGCATACAGTTAGACAATAAGACAATAAACAATGAACGAACAGTGACTGTAATATATACAATATAACACAATATATAAACAAGTGATAAGTTAATGAATGAATGAACTGGTGAATATAGAATAGAGTTTAATGTATAACAACACAGTGAATGAGTGAATGTTATGAATGAGTGAGTGTCTTACCGTCTCGGACCGGGGAGAAGATATCCAGACTGGCTCTGCCAACAACCTGAGGACTCGCCGCCTCTC
>CM047513.1:895163-912663 GCA_026122265.1 Ammodytes dubius | reverse complement strand
AAGATATTTTTTTAGCATGTCACAAGGAATGATTTTTAAGATCCGTTTACAACCTTATAAGTGAAAATGTCTCCTGCATCCTTAGAAGTAATAATAACTGTTGTAAATGGTAAAATGGTAAATGGACTCCACTTATAAAGCTCTTTTTCCTGATTTTTCACAGACCCAAAGCGCTTTACATTGTTTTGTACACATTCACCCATTCACACACACATTCATACACCGATAGCAGTAGCAGGTACCACGCAGGGTGCAAGCTAACTATCAGGAGACATTTAGGGTTCAGTGTCTCTTTGCCCAGGGACACTTGGACATGTGGCGGGGAGACGGGGGATCCAACCACCGACCCTGTAACCCAGTGGACGACCAACCTACCCACTTTGCCAATGTAACTATTATAGTAATTATTATAATAATTAATAATTATTATAATCTAGGGACTGCAGATGAAAAACAGCCTTCTGGCTAATTCTGGCATATTGACATAAATGTTTAATAATATGCACTGTCCCTGTATTAAATAAATAAATAAGAAACACACACACACACTCACACACACACACTCACCCCCTCTGCGAGCTCCACCACGGGAACAGGACTGGACTTGAGGCTTGAAACCACCAGTTTGTCTCCGCTGCTGCTGGAACTGACGAGGTACTGGTCTGAGGGGCAGGGGTTAAGGGGCATAGAACATGGTATACGTCCGTCCATCTATCTATCTATCTATCTATCTATCTATCTATCTATCTATCTATCTATCTATCTATCTATCTATCTATCTATCTATCTATCTATCTATCTATCTATCTATCTATCTATCTATGTGATGGTCTGAGGGACAGGGGTTAAGGGGCATAGAACATGGTATATGTTTTTAGTGCATCTGTCTGTCTGTCTGTCTGTCTGTCTGAGAGACAGAGAGAAAGAGAGAGAGAGAGAGAGAGGGGGGGGGGGGGATGACCTGCAGTAAAGGTCCACGGGTCGGATTTGAACCCGCGACCACTGCAACGAAGGCCGGAGCCAATATGGTACACGCTCTATCCACTACACCACCAGAGCACCCTAAACAACATATTCTTGTGTTTAAAGGTGAAACTACTGTATAGACAGACAGACAGATAGACAGACAGACAGACAGACAGACAGACAGACAGACAGACAGACAGACAGACAGACAGACAGACAGACAGACAGACAGACAGACAGACAGACAGATAAGGATACTGTTTGAGCTCCAACAGGCTTGTGCTAGCGGATGGCTGTTGCTATGCGGGTTAAACTGCTCCAGAGGCGCCATGGCAACCGCATCCCAAATCTTCACACAGTCTCCGGTGGACACCAAGCGAGGAAGGTCCTCCATGGCAACGCCTAGACACACACACACACACACACACACACACACACACACACACACACACACACACACACACACACACACACACACACACACACACACACACACACACACACACACACACACACACACACACACACACACACACACACACACACACACACACACACACACACACACACACACACACAACACACAAACAAAGAGAGAAGAGACACACACACACACGAAGAGAAAGAGACACACACAAACACACACACACACAAACACACGAAGAGAGACACAGAAAGAGAGAGAGAGAGAGACACACACACACAAAGAGAGAGAGACACACACACACACACACACACACACACAAAGAGAGAGAGAGAGAGACACACACACACACAAGAGAGAGAGACACACACACACACACACACACACACACACACACACACAAAGAGAGAGAGAGAGAGACACACACACACAAAGAGAGAGAGAGAGACACACACACACACACACAAAGAGAGAGAGAGAGACACACACACATCAATAACATACTACCTCAACAATCTTATTACTTATTTTTCAATACTCTGAAACCAAAAATCTCAACTATCATTCTCAGCACTATTCTGAAGGTCATTACAGAAGGAGTTGTTCATATGTTGTTCACTGTCTGATTTATGAGACATTATTCTTTTATTTTTTTTATGATAAAAATGCATTTTTAAGACCTGTACATATTATTTTTTTTATTTATGAAATATAAAATAACTTTAGCTTCATCCAACATCTAGATTTTTGGAAATTAAAGAGATCCAATATTGTACATACAATTATTAGTTAGACATTGCCAGGTTTACACATTTATTCAAGCAATTCTGAAAAAAATGTAATACAAAAAATAACAGTTTAAATTCAGTTTCTTGACTTTATAGTAAAAATATGAATGCCAAATTATTTGATTTAGAACAAATATAGCTCTGGAAAACATGAAGAGACCAGTCTGGATTGTTCTTCAATCTTCATCTCTACATTAGCCTACTTCATGGAAATGCTCTTTATTGACAATATTTTTGGGGGGGAATTTGGTAGAAATGTTGTCAGTAGTTTATAGTATAAAACCAAAATGTTAATTCTACTCAAACATCAGAGTTTCCGTTGTCCAATGTCCGGTAATTACTGGTCAATGACCGGAAAAAAATGAGGAGGACCGAAAATTCCAAATGTCTCCGGTCAGAATGACCAATGGAAATATACGATGATGCGCGACCGTATGACTTTTAAACATATGCCTATAAATAGTCAAACGAGAGACACTGAACATTTGGAGTGGACTCTTAATTTTTTCCAAAGCTGTATAAAAGATATATTGACATAGACTTTTTGAATGGTCAAAATTACGTTTTACATAAAAAATTAATCTCCTTTCTAATGTATACATGTCATAAACAACCAGATTGCTTGTTCAGGTTTCACTAAAACCAACAATTACTTATATTAGGTTACCGGCTAAATTTGAACTAAACGCTAGTTTAAAAAAAATATATATATATATATTTAATTTTTAGGAACAATAAAACACACAACTGAAAAAGTGAACACACAAACAAAAGACAAAATAAAATAAAAAACTAACATGGCGTACTCTACTTTACAGGTTTCTAAGGACATTGTTTAAACTAAAAGGTAAATGTTAAGCAGAAAATAAAAGTCAACAAGGTGTCATGTAGGTCCCTTCAGTACTGTTATATAGTCCAGGAAAGGCTGACATATCTGTTTAAACTTCTCTGCTTTCCCTCAAATCTCATAACGGATTTTCTCCATATATAAAAATACTAAATGTTAACTAAATGCTAGTTAACGGTAGCTATAAGAGCTATAACAGACAACAACATTAGCCATAGCCGCGTTTAAAAGTTACCAAACAGCCGTAATAAAGACGTTAAACCACACAAAACCAGCGCGAAATTGTCATAAAACAAGTTAAGTATTTGAAAATGTTCTTAAATTCGTGTCTTACTCACAGTTTAAGATAAATTAATAAGTCCAAAGTTGTTGAAGATGTTACTATTTTTTTTTCGCCCGCAGTCAATAAACCGCCACTACGGAGACCCGCGAGGGATAAAAAAAAAAAAGAAACGCGATTTTTTTTGTAACTTTATTGAACACGGGTAACATTTTTTACTTATATATATATATCATCATGAAACTTTGCCAGTTGGTTACTGTCTTTAAAATAATCCTTTGTTGTATTGATTTTACAAATCACACAATACGATGTACATGTCTTAAAGAAATGCATTTTCAACATGTTTTTAAGAAGAAAATGTCTCATAAATCAGCCCGTTAACAACATATTAACAACTCCTTCTGCAATAACATCTAGAATAGTGCTGAGAATGATTATGGAAAGTTTAGTTGATGTAAGGGCTTTAGAAGTTGAGATTTTTGGTTCAGAGTATTGAGAAAAAGAAACTAATGTCGAGATAATTGCCGTTAAAGATGGTTGTATAGGAGAAATAAACAGACGCAAACAGGCAAGGTTTAGTCAAATAAGTATGAAATAAGTCACGTTTTGGAAGCAAAATATACAAAAATCTAAAAATTAATTATTATTCGTATTAAAGGGTGTAGTTGCATCAGTTCGCCTAAAAGGGGTAGCACCACAAAGTCATCTGCCAGAATATAACCAACAGAAGAAGAAGAAGAAATCTCCCGCCCCATCCGCTGTTCTATTTTAAACCAAGGCGGGATTCTTCCACTATCGTCACTTCGCCCCTCGTAGTTGGTCTTAAAACATCTTTTAACTCTTGAAGGACGCTGTCAAAATGGTGAGGACCAAAGCCGATAGTGTGCCCGGAACTTACAGGAAAGGTACAGTAACAAAATTCACATATTTAACAAGATGTCAGCCTAAAAAAAAGAGAATTTAATAATTAATATAATGGTTTTGTGATGTAGTCTGGCGGCGCGCGAATCAACAACAGCCTCCCGCCAACACCGATCTGCTTTATCTGCCACTTAACAGCCGATAAACTAATTTAGAGAAACAAATTTGTCGTTTTATCATCAAAAATCATACCCGTTGATTAGTTTTCTAACGTTGTCTTATGAGATTAAATTGTAGTTGTTGTTTTCCAGTAGTTTTGTCTTCCTTTCTAAAAATCTGGCGCCAGTTTTTAGCGCCGCCAAGTGCCACTTTGTGCTGGCGTGTCGCCAAACCCCGTAGAAAAAATACACAATTTAAAGCGTTTTTGGTCATTCTTAACGATAAAATGTTTCACACGAAATAATGGATATAATTGTTTTAACTAAATGGATATTGTGGTTAATTTGGCATATAGTTAACACGCCGTTAAGAGTTTAAATTAATACAATTTTAACTTTTTAAAAACTCGGTTCCGGGATCTATGGGTGTGTGAGGAATTTGGTAAATCATTAACAAATTTCGCCAGTTGATTACTAACATTCAAACTTATTTTTAGTGTTAAGATTTTGAGAAATGTTTATTTTTGGTTCAAAAAAACTAATGTTGAGATAATGTCCGTTAAAGATGGTTGTATAGGAGAAATATACAGACGCAAACAGACAAGGTTTAGTCAAATAAACACCTGAATGTACATGTTGGACCTTTTGATTTATACTAGTATGAAAGAAGACATGTTTATGGAAGCTCAAATCTGGCCAGTGCTCGCCTTAAATACCCAATTACTGTGCAAAGAATTCACAGATACACACATTTGCGAATACTTCAACACCCGATCCTACTTGTAAACGTAATTATTTGACATATGCACATTAACAATTACAGCTGTGTGTGTGTGTGTCAGTCATTGGCAATTGTTAAAGGAATACTTCACCCATATGGAACCAGCGTTCTATCATTATAAAATAACTATTATAATATAATGAATGAGGTTTTTCTTCCCTCAGTCTTCCCTCAGTCTTCCCTTGGCCCAGCTGTCCTGTTAATCCTAACCCTTACTGTGATGTCACAAGAAGGAAACTGTAGGGTTAGACAGTGAGACCATAAAACACTCTTTCTGCCTTTTCTCAGGCTAGGATTATCTGTGTTTTTTTTTTTTTGCTTTTTTTTTTGCACATTTATACTACATAGGATCCAGAGTTCAATACACCTTCATATTCCCACCGGTGAAGTAGGTCTTTAAGTCCCAGGCTCCTCTCAACAGTGCAATATAGAAAAACTAAAAACATAAGTGCAGAAAGCAACACCTGAGACACTAATAAAAACAACAGTAGAGAAAGGCCACATTGCAGATATAGAGTTTAAAGATAATGTCCACCAAAGAAACAAATACAGCTCTGTAAAAAATTTAGAGACCACTCCAGATATTCAGTGTCTCTTGTTTTACTATTTATAGACATGTTTGATTTTGGTTTTATTCTACAAACTACTGACAACATTTCTACCAAATCCCCCCCAAAAAATATTGTCATTTAGAGCGTTTCCATCAGGTAATGTAGAGATGAAGATTGAAGAACAATCCAGACTGGTCTCTTCATTTATTCAAGAGCTGTATATAGAATCGTTATTCCGTTGTGATATTTTCGCTGTCGTTAATCAATTTGCATTATTTTGATGTTTCTTCTTCTTTGTTTGTTTTTTAGCGGTCGCGGCTCAGGCTCCGAGGAAATCGTTTGGTGCCAGTTCAGCCAATCACGCTGCTTCCTCCAGCAGCCAGTGCAACACACCGGGTGAGACGGAGATAGACAGACAGACACATTCAGTCTCTCTCACACACCTCAGCCACACACACAGACTCACTAACTCTTACTCACAGACATGCACACACAACACACACAGACAGAGAGAGACAGTCACTCTCTCACACAGACACACACACACACACACACACAGACAGACAGTCATACACACACACACACACACACCTCACAGTCACACACACACAGACAGACAGTACTTGATATGACTGGGGCTGGGAAATTAATCAACAACCAACATTCAGAAGAACCTCTAACAGTATAATCTGGGCCACATCAGCTGTCTGAAAGATTTTTGTATTTTTGCAAGAAATTTAAGTTTATTTTCTACTTTTCAAATTGCACTCTTTAAAGGTTTAGTCAGTGATTCTGGAGAACGCTTGTTGTCAAAATCACGATCCAATAACTGTCCGTACTGTGTGTGTTTTATAAAAAAAAAAAAAAAAAAAGCCAGGTAGTGGATCATGAGAAGATATTCACTGATTTCGACAAAGTGTTCTCCAGAATCACTGACTACATATTTTAAAAAATATAGATAGATTTGCAGCGGGTAAAACAAAATCATTAATTAATCGTAAACAAGGTAAAATGTTAAGTTAAATGTGACATTGATTTTAGGTTATATCGCCTAGCCCTACTTCACACACACACACTCTCTCTCTCACACACACACACACACACAATCAATACTAAACTCTCCCCTGTGTTCCCCCCCCCCCCTCCCTCCCTTCCAGCTAAGGGTAAGTATGCCGGTGGTAACCCCGTGTGTGCGCGTCCCACCCCCACGTGGCAGAAGGGGATCGGGGACTTCTTCGGCGGACCTCCCCGGAAACCAGAGACTGAGGACCAGGAGAATATGGAACCAGAGGCAGAGACAGTGGAGGATGGAGAGCAAGCAGGGGGCAGTGGGGTCGCTAAGGCCAAGGGCAAGGGAAAGGGGAAGGGCAAGAAGGCCTCTAAGAAGTAAGTCAGAGCGGCAAAATACACACACACACGCCGTCTCTAGCAAATACTCACTCCCCACACACACACACACACACTTTCTCACTCAGACACACACACACACTTTCTAGATAAACATTCAGTCAGACACTCACACTCTCACACACACACTAGATATAACCAGTGGCAAAAACTATATGAATACACACACACACAGTCTCTCTCTCTCTCTCTCTCTCTCTCACTCACACACACACACACACATACACACACACTCTCACAGACAGACAGAGACACACACACACGCTCACTCACAGTCTCTGACACTCACTCACACAGACAGACACACACACACTAGATTAAAAGAGAATATGGAACCAGAGGCAGAGACAGTGGAGGATGGGGAGCAGGCAGGGGGCAGTGGGGTCGCTAAGGCCAAGGGAAAGGGAAAGGGCAAGAAGGCCTCAAAGAAGTACGTACTAGCGCCAAAATACACACACACACCGTCTCTCTTATCAAATACTAAGTTACTCAGACAGACACACACGCACTTTCTAGATATAACCAGCACCAAAAACTATATGAATACAGACACACACTCTCACAGTCTCTCTCTCTCTCACTCACTCACACAGACACACAGAGACACACACACACACACACACACACTCTAGATTAAAAGAGAATATGGAACCAGAGGCAGTGGAGGACGGAGAGCAGGCAGGGGGCAGTGGGGTCGCTAAGGCCAAGGGAAAGGGAAAGAAGGCCTCAAAGAAGTAAGTCAGAGCGCCAAAATACACACACACACACTCACTCAGACACACACACTTTCTAGATAAACATTCAGTCAGACACTCACACTCTCTCACACACACTAGATATAACCAGCGGCAAAAACTATATGAATACAGACACACACACACACACACACACACACACACTCTCTCACAGTCTCTCTCTCTCTCACACACTCTCACAGACAGACAGAGACACACACACACACACACTCACAGTCTCTAACACACACACACTCACACAGACACACACACTAGATTAAAAGAGAATATGGAACCAGAGACAGTGGAGGAGGGGGAGCAGGCGGGGGGCAGTGGGGTCCCTAAGGCCAAGGGAAAGGGGAAGGGCAAGAAGGCCTCAAAGAAGTAAGTCAGAGCGCCAAAATACACACAGATATAACCAGCGCCAAAAACTGTGTGAATTTTAGACAGACAGACAGTCAGTCAGACAGTCAGTCAGTCTCTCACACACACACACACACACTGTGGGCCCTGCTGCTGTAAACAACAACAGTGAAACGGTAACTTTTCTGGAAGCTTTCTAACTCCCTGGAACAAACAGTTTGTTTATTCAGTTGTAAGAATATATTTTAGAAAATGTTTCACTTCTCTGACAGTCATTTATTTAATTTTTTTTTAAATCAAAAACAAATCTTTGAAGATTATTTTTTGTCATTTTTTTTTTATATATACACGGTACAATTCACACAATTTTTGCTAAAATGTCAAATCTGATTTATTTATTTCTCTCTTTTAGGATGTCTTCCCCGGAGCCTCAGAGTGGAGAGGGAGAGGTGGTGGAAGATGGAGAGCAGGCTGGAGGGAGCGGAGTCGCTAAGGGGAAGGCCAAGAAGACCAGGAAGTATGTACCAGCACTGGAACTCACTCACTCATTCACTCACTCACACGCTCATACACTCACTCACAAAAGACCTCAAGGAAGTATGTACCAGCACATAAATATACACACACACTCTTACACTTACACAACATTATTTTCATAATAATCATAGTAATCATTTACCGGCATAATTCGCTCACAACACGGGGGAATAAATAAAGAAGCGGCTGGTTTGACCATGCAAAAACAAGAGAGCGCTGGCTTGACCACAGTTGTTCCACAGCCCGATAGTTTGACCCACATTCTGGCGGCGGCTATCGCAGTCCAGCCTAAACCCCGCCCTAACAGTAAGGGTAGTGTTTTTTTTTTTTTTTTTTTAACCTAGCAGACCCGAAACGAGGTACACGTTTACAGAGCCAAGGCTGTTTAGTAACACTGGATTTTTTTTCACTGCACACACACAGTACGGACATAGTGGTTGCGGAAAATGGGGAGATATTCACTGATTTTTTTAATACGTTATTTTGACAACAAGCGTTCTCCAGAATCACTGACTGGTACTACACCTTTAAATATGTTAATTTCTAAGTGTTTGATCCCATGTAAGTTATTTCTTAATTGATTATTAATATTAATTGATGTTTTTCTGTGTCCAGGTCCAAACCGCTCCCCGCTGAAGACGAGGAGGAAGATTAAATGAGTCTCACGTCTCACCGGCCCGTTGATGTACATCTGTATATAATAATACTGTCATGAATTCACCTTGTATAGTTCATTAAACATTTGTTCTTTTTAAAATGGAGCGTTTGTGTTGTCGTAAAGCGTAAAATCTGGATAATGCCCAGGGTCTTAAAGGGGCAGTGTGATCATCAAGAAAGTTCTAGAATGCAGCGCTCCCTGGGTAACCCCACCCCTTTAGAATAATAACAGAAGCTACAGTGGCCTTCAAGGACAAGAACAATTCTAAATTTTAAACAATGCAAATGATGACATTCCAAAAACATGGATTCCTCCATAAGACCTGCCTGCTCAATGTACAAAATGTAATATTAATATTTGTAATTCTCCACTCAGGAGGATAATTCAGATTATTGGCAGAGGTGATTTTACACCAATGAGGACATATTTATGAATGAGGATATTGATTTTAGCTAATAAATTACTTAAAATGTTACACAGTGTCCCTTTAACTTTCTATTTAAAATGCTAATGAAATGCTTTAAATAAATATTTTTTTGAAAAGATATTTTTGTTTGCTTGGGAAACACCTGTGATTTAAATAAAACAATTAAAAAAAAAAAAAAATCACAAAAAGGTTTTTATTTTGAGGGATAGAATCTCTGGATGTCATGGGGCACTAAAGAATTATAACTAATATTTTAACTATAATCGGTCAATAAATCAGCCCTCCATTTTGGTATCAGAGCACTCATTTACAATGCAGACGAGTTTTCACAATGGTAAATGGACTTGACTTATATAGCGCTTTTCTAGACGATTTTCTCAGCCCCAAAGCGCTTTACATATCTTACCACATTCACCCATTCATACACACACTCGTACACCGATGGCAGTAGAGTAGTACAATGTAAAATAAAATAAATTTAGGCCACAATAGATAAGGTGCAAGAACTGAGAGTTTTCACAATGTAAAGTTTAAAATCTGGATAATGCCCAGGGTCTTAACTTTCTATTATGCCTCGTTTGGTGCAAATTAAATGCATAAATAAATATTTTTTATAAGGCATTTTTGTTTTTGGGGAAACGTCTGTGATTTAAATAAATAACATTAAAAGAAGAAACTTCACAAATCGTTTTCTAGGAGTAAAATCTCAGGTTGTCATAGTAAGAATTCTACCATGTAAATGAAAAAAAAAAAAAAAAATCAGTTTTAACAATCAAATAATTAAGATATTTTCACTTGAATTGATCAATGAATCTACCTTTTTTTTGTTTGGTTTTCGGAGGTAGGCTACAATTGATGGCAAGCCTTCATTTTCAACGTACATATAACAAAATAAAGAAAATTGCTCTGACCTGACAATAAATTGGAAGAAAATGTAAGAGACTGTTGAAGCCTGTTCCAAATGGTTGGGGCATTATAAAATAAAATGGATAATATAATAATAAAAAAGTATATAAAATAACCTTTGTTCTAACTAAACGACCCCATTTATCTCTGAATAAAGCATTTTAAACATCTTCTATTCCCCTATTTTAAATATTTTTTGACAAAATCACAATTTGCGTTCTAAAGCAGTTGTGCGCATGTGCAGACCGTTCGCTCTCTGTCTCGGGGGGGATTACCATCTCTTCGCGTGTTATTACTCTTTGGTTGTTTACTAAAACTCGTTACGGAAGTTTTAACTGTCAACTTTTAACGTTGAATAAACCGCAAACCGTGAAGACAGCGACACACACAGCGAGCTTAGACTGTTTGTAAGAGATTAAAGTGTGTAAGCGTGAAGTAAAGTGAGTTAATGTTAGCGTGAAAGCAGTTGGCGTTCACGTAAGGTTAGCTAACCCGAGCGCGCAACCAAACCTTCAGAAAGAGCAAAAGGTCATCCCCACTACAGGTGAAAGTCTGCAGGTAAATACAATAAGAACAGCTGTTGAGAGTTAGTTAGCGCTGTATAAAAGTGTGTGTTGCAGTGTTTCTAAGTTGTTTAAAGGTATTCGTCCATTCAGTAGTGATTTCTAAGGACTACAGTGGAAGCTGTGGTGGCCAATCGCATACTTTTTTTAATTACTTTTTTTTTTTATAAAAGCATGCACACTACATACTACGGAAGTCTGGGTTAGTTTGCAGAATATTCTCATATACACAAAAAAAAAAATCACTTGTTAGCGCTCGATATAAAGCGTGTTACAGTGTTTCTAAGTTGTTTAAAAGGCATTTGTCACACAGCAACTCCAAAGAGAGTACTGGAGAGAGTAGAGCAGAAGAAAATATGTCTCTGGAACTAACAAAACGCCTTTGCACTCCTCATAAAAAATATCATAGCCTATCTCAAAAACTAAAACATGTACATTGTTCAAATCACTAATGAAGTCTTCAGAAATATTTTGTTCATGTTTCTACATTCAGAAATCTTTTGTATCAATATATATATTTTTTAGTTAGTAGAATACGATGAAAATATATTTACGCTATTTAATTTTTTCTCATTTATGACACAATTTCAACATTTTCAATAATAATTCTGAATTATTGACTTAGATAACCTTTTAGATTGGGTTGTACAGATTCTAATGATATGAAGCATTTGAAGATACTCAAAGAAATCACTTCACAGTGAGCAAAAATACAAATGTATGCGCCGGCGAACGTTAGCATTACAGGCCTCAAAGGGTTAAAGGCATTTGTACATCCAGGAGTGAGTTTTCTAAACAGCTGTTAGGACTAAAGTGAAACTCTGTGGCCAAAATTACACGTTTTCAAAAGGAAAAAAAGTCTATTGCATTTATATTATGTAAAATAATATAACTACTCATGTCCAGCATTGTGTCTCTCTGACATATCCTGTGTCCTGTTTATTGTTTTTTATTCGCTGTATATTGTCTGTTATGTGTTGCTTAGTGTGTGTAGGACTGCTGAACTGAATTGCCCTCTGGGATAAATAAAGTTGTTTGATTGATTGATTGATTGATTAAAAAAAACTAATTTCTATTGCTTGATTTATAATAAATGCATATTATTTTGGCATGAAAATAGTCGAAAATGTACAGCTAGGCTTCCGTAGTAGTTTTCTTTCTAACACAACTGATAGGAGGCTGATGGATTTTCACAATAAAATTATAAAAATATTTCTGTGACGTGTGCAGTTGTGCGGAAGCTCTCGTGACGATGGCGAATCCACTGAGGTCCGAAGTCAAACGGCTTTATAAAAACGTGAGTCTGTTTTTATTTTATTTATTTTAATTATATTTTATTTTAAGAGCTCATATGGTGGAATTTCAGACCATAACTACTTATATTTTACTTTATTTTTTAATTAAACCTGCAGTGTGTAGAATTGTGGGTTCTATTTCCTAGCAGATTTTGTAGAAAAGAATTATAATATCCATAAGTACATTTAATTTAGTGCATAATAGCTGAAAAAAATGTTTTGAATTATTATTTTTTCCCTTAGAAAGGGTCTGTTGTTAAAATCAGTGAATATCTCCTCATGATCCGCTACCTGTTTGTACTGTGTGTGCACTGCAATAAAAAATAATCCAGTGTTATTACACAGCCTAGGCTCTGTAAACTTGTATGTAAACAAAGAGGGCCACCGTAGCTAGCAACATGCCCGTTTACAGAGCCTAGGATGTTTAAATAACATAATAAAAACCCTTAAACACATAATTTCCCCCCCGTTCTAGCTGCTGTATCTGGGCCAGGAGTACACACACACACACACACACAGTACAGACAGGTAGCGAATCATGAGGAGATATTCACTGATTTTTGACAACAAGCGTTCTCCAGAATCACTGACTACACCTTTAATTTCGAGCTAAATAACCATAGATAGTATATAAAAATAACATAATAATAAACACCTTTTTTTTTTTTTTAAGATATTTTTTGGGCATTTTTATGCTTTATCGATAGTGCAGAGAGACAGAGGTGAAATGGGGCAGAGAGGGGAGTGACATGCAGAGAACGACCGCGGGCTGGAATCGAACCCGGGTCCGCTGCTGGGCCCGGCCCGGGAGGGGGGGACGCCCTACCAACTGAGTTAAAGGCGCCCCCATAAACACCTTTTAAACACATGATTTTCTCCCCGTTTTTAGCTGCTGTATCTGGGCCGGGAGTACCCAAAGGCGGGGACTACTTCAGGGACCGACTGAGAGCCGCGTTCTCTAAGAATAAGAGCGAGAGCGATCCGGACGCCATCCGACAGATGATCCAGAGAGGAGAGTTCGTCTCCAAGGAGCTGGAGGCGCTTTACTACCTACGGAAATATAGAGCCATGAAGAAGAGATACTACGAGGACTGACACACACACACACACTGTATACATGACACACACACATATAAACACACTCACTCACTCACTCAGACAGACTAACACACACACACACACACACACACACTCACTCAGACACACTGTATACATGACACACACACACATCTACTGAAATACAAAGCCATGAAGAGCACACACACGCACACACTGTATACATGAGACACACACACTGTATACATGACACACACACTGTATACATGACACACACACTGTATACATGAGACACACACACACATAGACAGACAGACTACTGGCTTATACACACACACACATCTACTGAAATACAGAGCCACGAAGAAGAGATACTACGAAGAGTGATACACACACATAATGGATATACAGTATCTCACAAAAGTGAGTACACCCCTCACATTTCTTCACATTTTTCTTTATATCTTTCCATGGGACAACACTGAATAAATGACACTTTGATACAATGTAAAGTAGCGTGTGTACAGCTTGTATAACAGTGTAAATTTACTGTCCCCTCAAAATAACTCGACACACAGCCATTAATGTCTAAACTGCTGGCAACAAAAGTGAGTACACCCTTAGAAAAAATTTACAAATTGGGCCCAAAGTGTAAATATTTTGTGTGGCCACCATTATTTTCCAGCACTGCCTTAACCCTCTTGGGCATGGAGTTCACTAGAGCTTCACAGGTTGCAACTGGAACCCTCTTCCACCCATTTATGACAGCATCACAGAGCTGGTGGATATTAAAGACCTTGCGCTCCTCCACCTTCTGTTTGAGGATGCCCCAAAGATGCTCAATAGGGGTTAGGTCTGGAGACATGCTTGGCCAGGCCATAACCTTTACCCTCAGCTTTTTTAGCAAGCCACTGGTCGTCTTGGAGGTGTGTTTAGGGTCGTTATCATGTTGCAATACCACCCTGCGGCCCAGTTTACGAAGGTTGAGTGCACGTGGTCAGCGTCGTACACAGAGGTTGGCTTTGGAAAATAGACGTATGAGTGCTGCTAGCATTGCTGAAGGGCTTGAAGGGGTGGGGGGTCAACCTGTCAGTGCTCAGACCATACGCCGCACTCTGCATCATACTGGTCTGCATGGCTGTCATCCCAGAAGGAAGCCTATTCTAAAGATGATGCACAAGAAACCCCACAAAAAGTTTGCTGAAGACAAGCAGACTACGGACATGGATTACTGCAACCATGTCCTGTGGTCTGATGAGACCAAAATACATTTATTTGGTTCAGATGGTGTTAAGAGTGTGGAGCGGCAACCAGGTGAGGAGTACAAAGACAAGTGTGTCTTGCCTAGAGTCAAGCATGGTGGTTGGAGTGTCATGGTCTGGGGCTGCATGAGTGCTGCCAGCACTGGGGATCTACAGTTCATTGAATTCTAACATGTACTGTGACATACTGAAGCAGAGCATGATCCCCTCCCTTCATAAACTGGGCCGCAGGGCAGTACTGCAACATGATAACGACCCCAAACACCCCTCCGAACGACCACTGGCTTGCTAAAGAAGCTGAGGGTAAAGGTTATGGACTGGCCAAGCATGTCTCCAGTCTTAAACCCTATTGAGCATCTTTGGGGCATCCTAAAACGGGAGATGGAGGAGCGCAAGGACTCTAATATCCACCAGCTCCTTGATGTCGTCATGAATGGGTAGAAGAGGGTTCCAGTTGCAACCTGTGAAGCTCTAGTGAACTACATGCCCAAGAGGGTTAAGGCAGTGCTAGAAAATAATGATGGCAAAACAAAATATTTACACTTTGGGCCCAATTTGGACATTTTTTCTTAGGGGTGTACTCACTTTTGTTGCCAGCAGTTTAGACATTAATGGCTGTGTGTCGAGTTATTTTGAGGGGACAGTAAATTTACACTGTTATACAAGCTGTACACTGACTACTTGACATTGTATCAAAGTGTCATTTATTCAGTGTTGTCGCATGGAAAGATATAATGAAATATTTGAAGAAATGTTAGGGGTGTACTCACTTTTGTGAGATACTGTATGATACACACACTCACTCAGACAGAGACTAACACACACACACACACAGATACTGTGAAGAGTGACACACACAGACAGACTACTGGCTTATACACACACACACACACACACATAAACACTGTATACACGACACACACATCTAACAAAATACAAAGCTTTGAAAAAACGCTGCTATGAAGAGTGATACACACACACACACTCACACACACATACACACACCCTCACATACACACACACACACACACACACACACACACACACAGCACAAAAGGACTTAATGCAAATGGGAAAAATCTTTAACATTTATTACAGACTGAACAACATTGAAAACAAACAGCAGCAGCTTCACAGTTGATGAATGTCTGGTCTGGTGAGATGCTCTTTCATTGCCTAGAAAAATTAAAACCAATAAAATCAACAAAATAAAAATGTTTGTGTGTGTGTGTCAGAGAAGTGGAACATTTTCTCTCTCTCTCTCTCTCTCCCTCCTTACCTCTCTTTCTCTCTCTCTCTCTCCTCCCTCTCTCTCTCTCTCCCCTCTCTCTCTCTCCTCCCTCTCTCTCTTTCCCCCTCTCTCCTCTCTCCTCCCTCTCTCTCTCGCTCTCTCTCTGAAACATTCTCTAAGGTTTATTCTCATAACTGAATAAACAGACTTTCCTCACAGGAAAATGTGATCCCTGGAACACTGTTTGAAGTTAGAAAGCTTCCTGAAAAGTTACTGTGTCACTGTTGTTGTTGTTTACAGCAGCAGGGCCCACAGTTTGGTTTACAAACATATTCTAGTCTTATACGTTTGGTTCCAGGTTCCTCAGAATAATTTGATTTATGATGATAGAATTATTCAGTATTCTGGACTTAAAGGTGTAGTCAGTGATTCTGGAGAACGCTTGTTGTTGTCAAAATCAGTGAATATCTCCTCATGATCCGCTACCTGTCTGTACTGTGTTAATCCACAGCCTTAGCGTACCAATTCACTGAGCCTAGGCTGTGTATTAACACTGGGGTTGCGTTCTCTTTCTTTTTTCTATTCTACATACTACATCCGACGATAAAAATAATCTAGTTAGGATGCAGTAGGCATTGCGCCTTGATCTTGCCTCTTGCTTTTATATCCGTCGCATCCCCGTTTGTTTTCATATGGAGGCTTCGTTGATGTGACGTCACTTCACGTGCGCACTGGATTGTGGGTCAGAATCGGCCAAATAGGATGCACTTTTCAACACTAACAATCTTGGCCGCATGAAGTAGGACATCCGGGTACTTCTAACCATCCTAAATCTGGCCATAAGAATCGGGACATCCTAAATCTTTTTTCTACCGTACTATATAGTAGAAAATATGCGATTCGGAACGCAACCTGGTTTTTTTTTTCAGCGCACACACACAGTACAGACAAGCAACAGATCATGAGGATAATTTGAGAAAAAGTGATTTTGACAACAAGCGTTCTCCAGAATCACTGACTGCACCTTTAATATGTTCTGTTAGCTAGCTGCAGGCTCTGCTAAGGTAAATAGAAAGTCCCTGAAAAACTGCGCATTGCACCTTTAAAAGTCTTTATTCCTGAAGAGTTGGTCCAGCGCTGAGGAAAAGTGTTTAATAAAAAAAGTTTAATATTCAAGTTGAGACGGTTTGTTCATGTGTAGAAAAACACAAAGGTCAAAGGTCGGCCAGGTTGGCTCTGCAGATGGGACATGTTGTGTTGTCCTGTTGGGAAGAAAAAGACAGAATTAGTCTCTCTGTCTCTCTCTCTCTCTAAAGACCTACTTCACTGGTGTAAATATGAAGGTGTATTGAACTCTGAGATCCTATGTAGTGTAAATGTGCAAACATTTTAGAAATCGGAT
>CM047513.1:882663-885163 GCA_026122265.1 Ammodytes dubius | reverse complement strand
TGATATTTGGTCAGTTTACCGTAATGTTGGGCTGTTTTTTAACGTTTTTAAACGGTCGGTCCCGGTCGGCGGCGGAGCAGTTTAACAACCGGATTTTCAGTTTCAAAATAAGAGCGGGGATTTCCTGGGACGCGCCGATACAAAAGTCCAGAAAATTCCATCTGAGTTTGTTTACATAATTTTACAGGTGGAACTCATATTATTAGAATATCACGGAAAATGAATTGGAATTGAGGCAATAATTCATGCAAAAGGGGCCCAAACCAAGTACTGAGTACATATGCATGATTATACTTTATAGAGGGCCGACATTTCTGTATTTAAAATCCCTTTTTTTTATTGATTTCATGTATTATTCAAATTTTTCTGAGATTTTGAATTTGGGGTTTTCATAAACTGTAAGACATAAGAATCAAAATGATAACAAATAAAGGCTTGAGATATCCCACTCTGCATGGCTATTATATATCAGTTTCACCTTTTAAAGGTGCAGTGTGTAATATGACATCATCAAGAAAGTTCTAGAAAGTTCTAGAATGCAACACTCCCTGGGTAACCCCAACCCTTTAGAATAATAACAGAAGCTACAGTGGCCTTCAAGGACAAGAACAATTCTAAATTCTAAACAATGCACCTGATGACATTCCAAAAACATGGATGCCTCCATAAGACCTGCCTGCTCAATGTACAAAATGCAATATTAATATTTGTAATTCTCCGCTCAGGAGGATAATTCAGATATTGGCAGAGGTGATTTCACACCAATGAGGACATATTTATGAATGAGGATATTGATTTTTGCTAATAAATTACCTAAAATGTTACACAGTGTCCCTTTAAATTAATTATAAATGTTTACTATTTACAGGTAAACTTAAAATATTCTAAATGGGCAATTGCTCCAAAACAACATATTATTTATTTCTCACGTTTCCGATGCTGAAATATATCCATTAATAATCTAATTTATATTTATATAAATAATGCAACTGAATTGAAAACACAACAATGTGAGTGAGTGGATATTTGTGAGTGTGTGTATGTGCTTGTTAAAGGTGCAGTGTGTAATATGACATCATCAAGAAAGTTCTACAAAGTTCTAGAATGCAACGCTCCCTGGGTAACCCCACCCCTTTAGAATAATAACAGAAGCTACAGTGGCCTTCAAGGAGAACAATTCTAAATTTTAAACAATGCACCTGATGACATTCCAACTATGACACTTTCAAGATGGCGGCACTAGGCCTTGGTCCAAAATATGCAGAAATATGGACATATATGAGACCCTTTCTAAGGGAAAAAAAAATAATTCAAAACATTTTTTTCAGCTATTATGCACTAAATTAAATGTACTAATGGATATTATAATTACTTTCTACAAAACCTGCTAGGAAATAAAACCCAAAATTCTACACACTGCAGATTTAACAGACTTTAAATTATCTAACAAATCTAAATATTAAACTGCATTATATCAAATAAAACACAGTGCACCAAAATGAGCCGTACAAAAACAATAATTTATTTTCTCACATTTTTCAGAGTGACAGTTTAAACAGCAGCTCTTTGTCAATTAACTTAAATAAATAAATACAATAGCATTTATAACACGCGTTAAATACATTTGTTAGGAATTAAACTTATAAAACATATTCCGTTCTTTTCTAGCGGGCAAACTTGAAACTACAACCCTGCATAATGAACTTAAAACACCCACGTATAAATAATTTTATTAACATATAAATTAAGAGAAAAAAAAATATATATATAAACTAAAATAAATTATAATAAATTATAGAATTATAAATGATAAATTATAAATAAAAATTATCTGAATTTACAGAAACAGACAGACTACAAAAACAATAATTAATTTTCTACTTTCTCACAAAGTGACATTTTAAACAACAGCTCTTCGTCAATTAACTTAAATAAATAAATACAATAGCATTTGTAATACGTTAAATATCTTTGTTTATAACTTAACTTTCGACATTTTCTCTAGCGGGCAGATTTGAAACTAAAACGCTGCATAATGAACTTAAAGACCCACGTATAAATAATATTATTAACATATAAATTAATTTAAAAAAAAAAATTATCTGAATTTACAAACTTTTACTAAAGCCGAACAGAAAACATTGTCAATAAATAAAAACAAAACTCAGTCAACATGGGCTTTGAAAAGTTGATAAAAAAAATTTCAACATTTTCTGACATTTTACGGACCAAAACACTAATCGTTGCAGCTCTAATTGTGTGTGTTTATTTAATCTGTCTTTTGTTTGTTATATGTTTGTATGTAAAAAAAAATTCAAAAGATCACCAAAATAAAAGTAAAAAAAAAAAAAAAAATTACAAACTATCACTAAAGCCGAACAGAAAACATTGTCAATGCGTAAAAACAAAACTCAGTCAGTGTGGGTTTTCAGAAAGGTACAATACGTTCACATGACAACGGTAAATGAACTATAATACCTCTAGTAATAACAAGCATCTT
>CM047513.1:865163-875163 GCA_026122265.1 Ammodytes dubius | reverse complement strand
GGTTGTGTGTTCAGATGTGTGGCAAAGAGCAACACTTTCAGTGTTCTTTGCAGAAATATTTCTTGCAGGTAAAGCACAATACTTTTATCTTTCTGTCCTTAGTGCTTCGGCAGACCTGACACCTCTTATTTTTAGAATCAGGTGGCCATTTTCACCAAAAAAATTATCCAGAACTTGGCTCACTGTATATCTCCTCATTTTTGAATACTGCAAATAGGAGATGTGCACTCTGCAAGTCACCAACTCTATACTGAATTGACCTCACATGTCTGGATATACCCATCTGTTTGTTTCGCTCTCATGCAGGTGTAAGGGCAAAAAAAGTCAAAATAAGAACCCCCCCAGAGCTCACATGATTGGGAGAGGAGCTGACTGTCATTGTGTTGGCTGACAGTGCACTTATGATTTCAGTTTTGGCTCTAGTTATTGTATTTTACATCTTATTCTATTACCGGGTCGAAAACGACCCTAACACCACCAGTGTTATAATTTCCACCAGAGCATTTTATAATTAAGTGAAACATTTTTTTATTTTTTTATTTTGTTGAAATAGAGGTTCCTGACAAAGTCAAGAAATTTTGATGCAATAAACAAAATGTAAGTGGTTCTTTTATGCATTTGAAATCCAAAACGGGTCGGTGGCGACCCTAACACGAGAGGAAGGTTAAACCATGAATGAATGAAACAATGAAATGAACTAACGTTGAGTTTCTCCTCTTGTTCCTCCGTTCTCTGAGCTTCGGTTTCCCACTGCTGCAGCGCCGTGGAAACCTGCGCCGCATACTGGTCTGTCATCTTCTGCCTACACACACAGAGAAAGAGAGAGAAACAGAAACACACACACACACACAGACAGAGAAAGGGAGAGAGAGACAGAGAGAGAGAGAGAGAGACAGAGAGACAGAGAGAGATAGACAGAGACACACACGCAGACAGAGAGACAGACAGACACACAGACAGAGAGAGTGAGAGTGAGAACACACACACACACACACACACACACACACACAAAGACAGAGAGACAAAGTCCCCACCCCCATGGGCCTCGGCCAGCAGCGGACCCGGGTTCGATTCCAGCCCGCGGTCGTTATCTGCATGTCACTCCCCTCTTTTGCCCCATTTCAACTGTCTCTACACTATCAATAAAGCATAAAAATGCGTTTTTACGTTTTAGTTTAATAAATTGATTAAATAAAAAAAATTAAATTATTCAATTGTAAAAAAAAAAAAAAAATTATGTAAGAAAAAAACTTTTAAAATATATTGTGTAAAAGTTAAAAAAAAAAAAAAAAAAAAAAAAATTAGAAAGACACATCTGTATATAAAAATGAGTTGTAAAGAATGTTGTAAAAAAAAAATATTAAAAGAATTCTGTGACCCCCAAACCCCAAAACATTAAACTTAGGGTAAATACTGAATTCCAGACATTTGTGTGTGATTTATTCGCCTTTTCTCCCCTGATATTTTCAGTTTAATTCACAGTATCATGTTTGAAATATAAACAATCAATCAATCAATCAATCAATCAATCAATCAATCAATCAATCAATCCAGACCGTTGTGTGTGATGGTGCTTCCACAGTGTCTCCAGCTTCTGTTGACTTCCCTTCATGTAGTTCTTGGTCAGACCCTCAAGTCGTTTCCTCTTCGCTCCCATCACCTTACTGATATCAGCTGGAAACAAAAGCAATACCTTTCACTACATTACTTAAAGGCCTACTTCACCGGTTTGAATATGAAGGTGTATTGAATTCTGAGATCCTATGTAGTATAAATGTGCGAAAAAAATTGAAATCGGTTCATCCTAGCCTGAGAAAAGGCAGAAAGAGTGTTTTTTTTTAACCCTATATTTCTCTTTCTCGTGACATCACAGACATACACTTACTTTGTAAATATTACTGTGATGTCTTTTACTGTGACATCACAGTAATATTTACAAAGTACGTTTTTTTTTAACCCTATATTTCTCTTTCTGTGATGTCACGAGAAAAACACTCTTTCTGCCTTTTCTCAGGCTAGGATGAACCGATTTAATTTTTTTCGCACATTTATACTACATAGGATCTCAGAATTCAATACGCCTTCATATTCAAACTGGTGAAGTAGGCCTTTAACTGATATCAGCTGGAAGAAAAAACACACCTTTACTCTCACACCGATACTGAAAAATTGCTTTTTAATATATTCCGTTATATATTGCTCCCGATGGTTCAGAGAGCGTCTTGCATGGCAGCTACTGCCATCGGTGTATGAGTATGTGTATGAATGGGTGGAATGTGGTAAGATATGTAAAGCGCTTTGGGGCTGAGAAAATCGGCTAGAAGGCGCTATATAAGTCAAGTCCATTTACCATTTATATATATATATTTCTATAGTTTGGAGGAAAACAAAGAAACAGACCGCTGCTCAATGCTACTCACATCCAAATCTCTCCAACATGGACTGGACCTCATTTCTGGAAGTGTGGGGGGAAGAAAATGTTACCAATAAGCACAGTATGAGGCAGACATTCAGTATAAATTTTTTTTTCATTTCATTTAACTTTTATTTATCCTCGAGAGACCAATTGAGGGGTGATGAAATGAAATTAAATATACAATATACATCTACATATACACATGACACAGGAGTCAGTGATTCTGGAGAAAGCTGGCTTATTTTATTTAAATGTTTTACTTCTTTTCATTCGCTTTTAAATGTCTTCTAATGTGTTTTATGTATTTTAATCTTGCCCCTGTAAAGCACTTTGAATGGCCTTGTGTTTGAATTGTGCTATATAAATAAACTTGCCTTGCCTTGGTTGTCATAATCGTTTATTTTTTGTCAAAATCAGTGAATATCTACTCCCGATCTGCTACCTACCTGAACAAACTATATTAAGATTTATCCTAGGCTCTCTAAACTACTGGCCTGTTGCTAAGCTGTGGGCCACCTTTGTTTAAATTTCAGTTTACAGAGCCTAGGCTGGATATTTTTTCAGCACAGGAGATATTCACTTTTTTCCCTTCAATTTTCACAACTCTTCTAGGAATTGTATGCCTTTTTGTAACCCTGGCTAGGAAACATTATTACTGTGAACGTATAGGTAATTAAACAGGACTTATATATGGAAGGAAATTTAATAAATTTGGTTTAATATTAAAGTTATAGGCTATAAAAATATGTAGAAGTATAAATGTGAAATACCCAACGGCCCCTCCTTGCTCTTCGAAGTCTGCCGGCCTTTTCTTTCCTTTCGCCGTCTGAGTTTCATCATCTGAAAATGCGTCAACATTGAAAAATTAAAATGTCCATAATTAGATGATTTTAGTCGGGACTATTTTTGATGACCTGTACATGTGTGAATTTTGATTTTTTAATTTCAAGCGGATTAAAAAAGGTCGTGTTCACTTCTAAATTGAAGAGAAGACTCGAGACTATAGAACAATTTAGTTTAGAGTGTCAAGAAAAGAGACCAAATCTTTTTTTGTTTTTGTGAAAATGAAGCCCGTCTCAAATACATAATTTTCCTATATGGCCATTTTGGGAGATGTGCAAATAATAAAATAAAGGTCTGGTTCCTTGACAGTTGAACCCTTAACTTTAATTAAAAAGTGAAAACGAAACTTTCACGTCAACTTTAAATGACTGGGCGTCAAGTAACCACAGTATAAAGTAACATTTCATTGTTTTATTGGGCGTATTTTTTAATTAACTGTAGAGCTAGGTTTGACATGTTGCCCAAATTTAGCTTTTTCATCACTTACCTTCTCTGACATCGTCCTCCGAACAACCGCTCAAGTCCTTTTTTTCATTTTCAATAGTAAAATCAAACACTTTATTAATGTCGACTTTATCACTTGTTTCTGGTTGCTTTTTCTTCATTAGTTTTCTTGCCGCCGCCGCCATTGTCCGTTGGTAAACGTTGGAACGGTTGGAACTAATGGCTCAAACTAGCTTCTTTGTGGCTAATGTTAGCTTAATGCTCAGTCGATACTAAAAGGCCTCCAGACACAATTCTTCGGAAATTTCTTGATAATTTAATTTGAATAAATCCGCGAAATCGAACCGACTATACTTTCTATTCTGCCTTGTAGTTTAAAGGTTAATTTCAAAGCGAAACTGGTCACAGCAAAGTAAACCGAGTGACGAGCTACGTTAGCTAAGATGACCTAAAGCTATTAAAAAAAATGTACTTGCGTGATCGGCTGGATTCCCGCCACAAAGAGACAAAGGAAGATTCTGGATTTTTTTTATTTTTTTTCTGTGAAAATGTTGAAAAAACTTAATTACAAGTATAAGCACTTATATTACACCTTAATTATACTCATTATTAAGTTAAATGAATGCTACATTGTGATTTTTTTTTTATTATAATTAAATTGACTTATACAACATAGCCTACTAGAATTCACTTGTTTCTGCTTGATTTTTATTGTAAATTCAATACTATTTTATTTTTATTTTTTTCACTTTTTATTTAAAAGAACATTCATTGGTAGGAGAAGTGTATTCAGCTTCTTGAAAATATTTTGAAGTGAAACCTCGGTGCATTTTCATAATAACATGTATCTTTCTTTCTTGAATAAAAGCCCTAAAAGTTATGTTGAAAATAAATCTAATGGAAATTAGTATAACCATAGTGTCATGAAAAAGTATCATGTTTCCCATCAAACAGTTGTTTTTAATTAAAATATCAATAAAAAGAAAAGAAAAACATAGTTTCTGACCAATTACTTTAAGTTTCCTGTAGATTTCCAGCATTGAAATGAAATTAGTTTGAAAGATCTTTTAAAAAATGCTGGAAAAAATATCATGTGGCCAAAAAATAAAACCCAAATTTGAAAAAGAGAAGAGACCCCACTTATTCAAATGTTAATTTAAGGTTGAAATATATTTTTTTAAATCTTCTCGAATCATGAATTACCACAAGGAATTTACTGAAAATGAATGAAAGAAGAACACACCATTTAGAAAAGCACATTTATATAAACAAAAATACACTGAAATAACATAAAATATCAGTGGAAAAACATTTAACTTGATGTCTATCCTTTAAGTGAATCATAATCAGACGTTTTAACAACTTGTGCGTGTGTGTGTCTGTGTCTGTCTGTGTGTGTGTGTGTTAGAGCGTATGTGTGTGTCTGTGTGTGTGTATGTATGTATGTTTGCGTGTG
Organism: Ammodytes dubius; assembly: GCA_026122265.1. Classification (NCBI taxonomy): domain Eukaryota; kingdom Metazoa; phylum Chordata; class Actinopteri; order Uranoscopiformes; family Ammodytidae; genus Ammodytes; species Ammodytes dubius. The sequence continues at coordinate 870,004 of CM047513.1, read as the reverse complement.
TTAGAGTGTGTTTGTGTGTGTGTGCGTGTGTTAGAGCGTGTGTTTGTGTGTGAGTTTGTCTGTCTATCTGTGTGCGTGTGTTAGAGCGTGTTAATGTGTGTTTGTGTTTGCCTGTCTGTGTGTGTGTGTGTGTGAGTGTGTCTGTCTGTGTGTGTGTGTGTGTGTTAGAGCGTGTGTGTGTGTGTGTGTGCGTGTGTGTTAGAGCGTGTGTGTGTGTGTGTTAGAGCGTGTGTGTGTGTGTGTGTGTGTGTGTGTGTGTTAGAGCGTGTGTGTGTGTGTATGTATGTATGTTTGCGTGTGTTAGAGTGTGTTTGTGTGTGTGTCTCTGTGTGTGTGTGTTAGAGCGTGTGTGTGTGTGAGTTTGTCTGTCTATCTGTGTGTGTGTGTTAGAGCGTGTATGTGTCTGTGTGTGTGTATGTATGTATGTTTGCGTGTGTTAGAGTGTTTGTGTGTGTGTCTGTCTGTCTGTGTGTGTGTGTGTGTGTGTTAGAGCGTGTGTGTGTGTGAGTTTGTCTATCTGTGTGTGTGTTAGAGCGTATGTGTGTGCGTGTGTTAGAGCGTGTTAATGTGTGTGTGTGTGTGTGTTTGCCTGTCTGTGTGTGTGTGTGTGTGTGTGTGTGTGTTAAAGCATGTGTGTGTGTGTGTGTGTGTGTGTGTGTGTGTGTGTGTGCGCGCGTGTGTGTGTTTGCCTGTCTGTGGTTTCTCTGTGTGTGTGTGTGTGTGTGTGTTTGCCTGTCTGTGGTTTCTCTGTGTGTGTCTGTGTGCGTGTGTTAGAGTGTTTGTGTGTTTGTGTGTGTGTCTGTCTATCTGTGTGTGTGTGTTTAGAGCGTGTGTGTGTGTGAGTTTGTCTGTCTATCTGTGTGTGTGTGTTAGAGCGTATGTGTGTGCGTGTGTTAGAGCGTGTTAATGTGTGTGTGTGTGTGTGCGTGTGTGTGTGTGTTTGCCTGTCTGTGGTGTCTCTGTGTGTGTGTGCTTCAGTTTTTTTAGTCCATGTTGAAGCATTTTGAGTTAAATGTCAAATTTTTCTTCACAGATAAAATGTCCGTTCTCTTCATAGTCCTCTCTCGTCACTACGATCTCATCGTAGTCCGGACTGTTGGACAGAAGCTTCCCTCCTTCCCACGAATATGAGATCGGGCTGAAAAACACAAGAACACACCAACAATCTTAAACCTGCAGTGTGTAGAATTGTGGGTTTTATTTCCTAGCAGATTTTGTAGAAAGTAATTATAATATCCATAAGTGCGTTTAATTTAGTGCATAATAGCTGATTTTTTAGAATTATTATTTTTTTCCTTTGAAAGGGTCTCATACATTTCTCCAAGGCCTTGTCACCGCCATTTTGGAATTGTCATAGTTGGAATGTCATCAGGTGCATTGTTTAAAATGTAGAATTGTTCTTGTCCTTGAAGGCCACTATAGCTTCTGTTATTATTAAAAAGGGGTGAGGTTACCCAGGGAGCGTTGCATTCTAGAACTTTGTAGAACTTTCTTGATGATGTCATATTACACACTGCACCTTTAACCTCTAGTATTATCTTGTGTCACTTTTGTATTTGTCATATGTCTTTCTCTGTTACCTGCCTAGGGACAACAGAAACTAGCACTTCTAGTATAATCTGGCATTCTTAAAGCTGTACTTGTTACTGTTGTTCATTAATATGCACTGCTGTCCCTACCAAAATAAATATAAATAAAAATAAAACCTACTGGGCGCTCCGGTGGCGTAGTGGATAGAGCTTGTACCATATTGGCTCCGGCCTTCGTTGCAGTGGTCGCAGGTTCGAATCCGACCCGTGGACCTTTACTGCAGGTCATCCCCCCCCCCCCCCCTCTCTCTCTCTCTCTCTCTCTCTCTCTCTCTCTCTCTGTCTCCCCTTTTCAACTCTGTCCTATCTAATAATGCTTGAAAATGCCCCAAAAAATAATCTTTAAAAATAAATGAACCTACTTCTCAGGCAGCGTTACAGACACGGGGAGGTGTGCGGGCGCCAGCGATCTCAGCTCTGCCTCTAAACGTTCTCTGTAACCGGGAAACAAACTGTTCCCTCCCGTGAGCACAATGTTCTGGTAGAAGTGTGGCTGCATGTCTGTAGAGGGGGGAGGAGAGGGATACTGTTAGTTGCTTCTCACACCTACAGACAAACACGTGTGATAAACAGTCTAATTTTTCCTTTGTCATGGGTATTTTTTTCCGAGAAGGTAAATAAAAACATCTCTGAATTAATTGTGGAAATAGCTGGGCCAAGGGAAGACTGAGGGAAGAAAAACCTCATTCATTATATTATAATAGCGATTTTATAATGATAGAACGGCGGTTCCGTATGGGTGAAGTATTCCTTTAAGAAATTAGAACATTTTAAGTTTGGATTCTGACCTTCTGGCAGAGACTGAATGGAGTCCAGGATTGTCTCAGGTATCCCAGTCTCCTGCAGCCCGATGTCAGACGGATGGAACAACATCTCGGGAACCGCAAACCGCTCGTTCACCAGACGAAGTATCTGCTCTCCTGTCTTATACTTCCCACTGCACATCATCTCACTCTTGGGCTGGAGAGTAGAAAAACATAACATTATTATGATTAAAGCCTGGGGTATGTGATCTCTGATTGGTCAAAATTAACATGAGGCTCCGATTCTTTAAAAAAAAAAAAAAAAAAAAAAAATGCCTGTTGGGACTGTCCATTCACTTTGGCACGACTTTGTTGGTGTAGAGCGTGTCAGGGAGGGACCATAGGGGAGGGACCAAAGAGAACAAGTGGAGCGGTTGAGGTATTTGGATTCGAATCTCTATCCCAACTGCTATTTTCTCCCCAAATCCTCCACCCCAGCTTTAAGTACCATTTAAAAGTGACATACGATACAATTTAAACACCAAACTAAAATGGGCAATGAGAACGCAGACAGCAATCAACAAGTAATAACATGAGAAGTGCACAGGGATGAATATGAAGGTAGTAACCTTTCAAATGCGTGGTTGGAGGACAGACAGACAGACAGACAGACACACACACACACCTTGCAGAATCCTTTTTTGATGGAGCTGAAATCTGGGAGAACATAATCTCTCATCACTGAGTTCTCATCGGCCCTCATCCTGAAAACAAACAACAAGAATTCAGTCAAAATCTTTATAATTTATTATCTATAATATCAATTTAACAGATGCTCGATTAGTCCCCAAACTAAAAACTAATTTAATACAATCACATTCTGTCTGTCTGAGTGAGTGAGTGAGTGAGTGAGTGAGTGAGTGAGTGAGTGAGTGAGTGAGTGAGTGAGTGAGTGAGTGAGTGAGTGAGTGAGTGAGTGAGTGAGTGAGTGATGAGTGAGTGAGTGAGTGAGTGAGTGAGTGTGAGTGAGTGAGTGAGTGATTTGATTTGATTTTATTAGGATCCCCATTAGCTGATGCAGAAACATCAGCTACTCTTCCTGGGGTCCACACAAAACATATACAAGAAAATAAAAACATATAAAAAATAAAAAATAAAAAAATAAATGTATACAAAGAAAAACAATCACAAAACATATAGGAACGAAACCATTAATGAGTGAGTGAGTGAGTGAGTGAGTGAGTGAGCGTGTCCGAGTGTGTCTGTCTGTCTGTGTGTCGTGTATGCGTGTGTGCCGAGTGTGTCTGTGTGTCTGTCTCTGTCTGTCTGTCTATCTCTGTCTCTCTGTGTCTGTCTGTCTGTGTGTCTGTCTGTCTGTCTGTGTGTCTCACTGTGCTATCTCTGTCTGTCTGTGTCTGTCTGTCTCTCTGTGTCTGTCTGTCTCTCTGTCTGTCTGTGTGTCTGTCTCTCTGTCTCTCTGTGTCTGTCTGTGTGTCTCTGTCTGTCTGTGTGTGTGTCTCTATCTCTCTGTCTGTCTGTGTGTCTGTCTGTCTCACTGTGTCTGTGTGTGTCTCTGTCTGTGTGTCTGTCTGTCTCACTGTGCTATCTCTGTCTCTCTGTGTCTGTCTGTGTGTCTGTGTGTCTGTCTGTCTATCTATCTGTCTGTCTGTCTGTGTGTCTCACTGTGCTATCTCTCTGTCTGTCTGTCTGTCTGTCTGTCTGTCTGTGTCTCTGTCTCTGTGTCTATCTATCTGTCTGTCTGTCTGTGTCTGTCTGTCTGTCTGTCTGTCTGTGTCTCTGTGTCTGTCTATCTATCTGTCTATCTATCTGTCTGTCTGTCTGTCTGTGTCTCTCTCTGTCTGTCTGTCTGTCTGTCTGTCTCTCTCTCTCTGTCTGTCTGTGTCTGTCTGTCTGTCTGTCTCTCTGTCTGTCTCACTGTGCTATCTCCATGTCTTTGAAGAAGTCCTGTGCCACGTAGCAGACGTCTTCCTTCACTTGGTTTATCACGTGAGTCTCATCCATCACGTGGAGCTGACTGCAAGAAATGACAAGCACAGAGAATTCACTTTGATTAGTAAATGGTAAATGGACTTGACTTATATAGCGCTTTTCTAGCCGATTTTCTCAGCCCCAAAGCGCTTTACATATCTTACCACATTCACCCATTCATACACACACTCATACACCGATGGCAGTAGCTGCCATGCAAGGCGCTCTCTGAACCATCGGGAGCAATTTGGGGTTCAGTGTCTTGCCCAGGGACACTTCGACATGTGGCGGGTAGGCAGGGAATCGAACCTCCGACCCTGCACTCCAGAGGCAATCTTCCTACCCACTTCGCCACTGCCGCCCCAATTATTAGTGAGATTTTTATTAGCCCCAAATAACTTAAAGGTGAAGTAAGCGGTTTATTTATGTTAATATAAGTGTTAAATCGCTCTTTATTCATACAGTGATCACTTATATAATGTGCGCGTTTCATAAAGCCGATCTCCAAGTCACCCGCTGT
>CM047513.1:830163-847663 GCA_026122265.1 Ammodytes dubius | reverse complement strand
GTGTGTGTGTGTGTGTGTGTGTGTGTGTGTGTGTGTGTGTGTGTGTGTGTGTGTGTGTGTGTGTGTGTGTGTGTGTGTGTGGCAACCAAAACTGTCCACTACTGGATTTATGATGCCGATTGTCTCACTTTCTTTAGTCCGATATCAAAGGCAAAACAAATATGTGTTAAAGGGTCAGTGTGTAGTTTAAAGGGTCAGTATGTAGTTTAAAGGGTCATTGTGTAGTTTAAAGGGTCAGTGTGTAGTTTCAGAGGAGGGGCATTTGTTTACATTCACAGAGCCTGCAGTTAGTTTACTAAACATATTTTCTCTACATGTAATTCTTAGTATTGAATAATTCTATCAAATTATTTTGAGGAACCTGGAACCAAACGTAAGACTAGAATATGTTTGTAAACCAAACTGTGGGCCCTGCTGCTGTAAACAACAGCAGTGAAACAGTAACTTTTCAGGAAGCTTTCTAACTTCAAACAGTGTTCCAGGGATCACATTTTCCTGTGAGGAAAGTTTGTTTATTCAGTCATGAGAATAAACCTTAGAAAATGTTTAACTTCTCTGACACACACAAAGTTACACAGTGCACCTTTAACACCAATAAAACAAAATCAGTGAATATCTCCTACGCGCTTAAAGGTGTTAATACACAGCCTAGGCTCTGTAAACTGGTATGATACACAAAGGGGGGTCCACTGTAGCTAGAAATAGTTTACAAAGCCTAGGCTGTGTATTAACTCTGGATTTTGTTTCCCCCGCACACACAGTACAGACAGATCATGAGGAGATATTCACTGATTTTGACAACAAAAAATTTTTTTTTAACAACAAGCGTTCTCCGGAATCTGACTGATTGAGAGGTCTTAAACAGGTGTGAGTACAGGTGTGTGTACAGGTGTTTTACTCACGTTTTATTGGCCCAGGTGTGTGTATAAAACTCCCCTTTCAGTTGGTTTAAATATTAAAAATATTAAACAACAAAAGTTTCAACAAAAGTAAAAGATATATATAATAATTCAGCACTGACCGATTCTGACTGTCAGCATGCCTCTGCTCCGTGTGCTCTGACGTCAGAGAAACAGGTAGATCCGGATTCCGCTAAGCCCCGCCCCTAACACGCTCTCAGCCAATCAAAATGCGGCAGAGGGAGAGCGACGTCACACACAAACTGACACACATGCATGCATGCAAGTAATGTAAATATAGTAGTTGTTTCTGCTTTGAGTACTTTCAACAGCCTACTGGCACTTTAAAGGGTCAGTAAGCGGAATGTTTCTTTTAGCTAACTTACTGACAGTTACTGCAGTTAGCAGTCCCCCTGAAAAACAACCTTTTGGCTAATTCTGGCATTTTTCTTAATTTTTTTTTTTAGATATTTTTTTCTTGGCATTTTTATGCTTTATTGATAGTGTAGAGCCAGAGTTGAAATGGGTCAGAGAGGGGAGTGACATGCAGAGAACGACCGCGGGCTGGAATCCAACCCGGATCCGCTGCTGGCCGAGGCCCATGGGGGGGGGACGCCCTACCAACTGAGCTAAGGGCACCCCCAATTCTGGCATTTTTAACCGATGTATGATCGTGTGTTTTTATGAATTTGCACTGTCCCCTCCTTAAATAGACAATTGAATTGAAATGTCATGTTCAAGAAAGCAGTTTGTAGTTGGTAGGGCGTCCCCCCCCATGGGCCTCGGCCAGCAGCAGACCCGGGTTTGATTCCAGCCCGCGGTCGTTCTCTGCATGTCACTCCCCTCTCTGCCCCATTTCACCTCTGTCTCTGCACTATCAATAAAGCATAAAAATGCCAAAAACAAATATCTTAGTAAGAAGATAGCTACACTGGTCATAAAGGGATGGACATACATTTCAATCAATAAGAAAAACAAATAAAAATGAGCTTAAAATTACAAAAACACGTTAAACTGTTTGCCATTATTGGGTTAATAATCTAAATTGAATATCTCCTCAGTAAGGTGACTAACTTCTACTGTGTGTGTGTGTGTGTGTGTGTGTGAGAGTGTGTGTGTGTGTGTGTGTGTGTGAGAGAGTGTGTGAGTGAGAGTGTGTGTGTGTGAGAGTGTGTGTGTATATATATAGAGAGAGAGATCACTGGCATTGAGACCGTCGTAACTGGTTTGTCTGCCTACACACACACACACACACACACACACACACACACACACACACACACACACACACACAGACAATTAAACAGACACACACACACACACACACACACACACACACACACACACACACACACACCACAGAGACAATGAAACACACACACACACACAGAGTAAGAAGTGGTTCGTCTGCTCAGCGTTCGTGGGATTAAAATATCTTTGTGAAGGAAAATTCTTGGAAGAGGAGTGGTCTCTGATCCCACTTCATTGTTCCTTTGTTTTTATTGAAACACACACACGCACACAAACACACACACACACGCACGCACACACACACACACACACACGCATACACACGCACACACACACACACACACAAGCACACACACACACACACACACACACACACACACACACACACACACACACACACACACACACACACACTGTACTGATGCAGAACGTATGCAGACAGACAGGTTGGCACAGTATGTAGGTTAAGGTAAGAGAGAGAGAGAGAGAGAGAGAGAGAGAGAGAGAGAGACACACAGACACTGAGAGAGAGAGAGAGAGAGAGAGAGAGAAAGACAGGCAGACAGACAGGTTGGCACAGTATGTAGGTTACGAGAGAGAGAGAGAGAGAGGAGAGAGAGAGAGAGAGAGAGAGAGAGAGAGGGACACACACACACATATAGAGACAGAGAGAGAGACACAGAGACACACACACAAATAGTTTTTCTTAATGCCTTTGTCATGGGTCATATGCTCACCCAGGAACAACAGCTGGCGTGGTAAAAACACTACCGCTTTTGTCCAAATGGGGCCAGTGTATTAAAACTTAACACCATAATTGAAATGTAAATAAAGCATTTTACATAATCACTCTTCAAACAGTAAGTCATAACAGGCCTTTCTCTGCTTTGAGATTGTTGTCTTAGGAATTTCAAAGTAATTACAACAACACTGTCGGTGCATCTACATGAGGTAAAGCCTTCAGTGATGGCACATGGATTTTATACCTTCTGCTGTACGTCCAGATTTTTTCTTAGCAGTAGAATCAACAACTGAAACATTTCTTGGGCTCTTCTTGGGATTTTTCTGAGCTCCTGCACCAGTGTCAGGGTGGGTGTGGGGGGGGGGGACACCGGTTTGTAAATGCTGCCATACTGAGAAATACAGAGAGAGTTTTGTGGAGCTGATAATAGGCTTAATCAACTTTGTGTCAACTTGTTTGGCGATGGCCTGAATGTAACAGACGTTCGTTTATATGAAAAAAGTTACGCACTGTAGCTTTAGTTAAACCAACACAGCAGCCAGTCAACAGTTACAGCAAAATCAATAAACTTATAATATTAAAAATAAACAATAATAGCTACATAATACTTCACCCATACGGAACCGGCATTCTATCATTATAAAATCACTATTATAATATAATGAATGAGGTTTTTCTTCCCTCAGTCTTCCCTTGGCCCAGCTGTCCTGTTAATCCTAACCCTACATTTTACCATGTGGGATGTCACACATGGTAAAATGTAGGGTTAGACAGTGAGACCATAAAACACTCTTTCTGCCTTTTCTCAGGCTAGGATGAACCGATTTCTAAAATGTTTGCACATTTATACTACGTAGGATCTCAGAGTTCAATACACCTTCATATTCCCACCAGGTGAAGTAGGTCTTTAATGCTTTATACAGCTAAATGATGGTGACCAAGTTTTTTTTTTCAATTATTAAAGCTTTATTTACACCGTCCCAGTATCACAAATTTGCAACATGGAGCTTTTTACATTCTGTTACGTCATCGCCACCGTCCATATCTGATATGAAAAAAAGATTCCACCAAATTTGGAAATAGTTTTTTTATGCACAAAATTTAGGACCCGGGTTCGATTCCAGCCCGCGGTCGTTCTCTGCATGTCACTCCCCTCTCTGCCCCATTTCAACTCTGTCTCTACATTATCAATGAAGCATAAAAATGCCCAAAAAATATCTTAAAAAAAAAAAAAAAAAAATTCAATTGCTCCTCACACATCTACAGTGGTTGTATATGGTCGATAAGTAAGTAGATTTATGAGATCTTTAAAAGACCCTCTCAAAACTTACCCTGCGTTCCGAATCGCATACTTTCTACTCTTTAGTTTGGTAGAATTAAAGATTTAGGATGTCCCGATTCTTGTGGCCAGATTTAGGATGGTTAGAAGTACCCGGATGTCCTACTTCATGCATCCTATTTGGGGCGATTCTGACCCACAATCCAGTGCGCACGTGAAGTGACGTAACATCGACGAAGCCTCCGTATGAAAACAAACGGGGATGAGACGGATATAAAAGCAAGAGCCAAGATCAAGGTGCGATGTTAGGATGAAATAAATAAGTTAAAGTATGTCCCAATAGTATGCCTACTGCATCCTAACTAGATTATTGTTATGGTCAGATGTAGTATGTAGAATAGAAAAAAGAAAGAGGAGGAGATTTGGAACGCAGGGTTAGTGTACTTAAAGTCAGTACATACATGTTTTGGCACAATTCTTAAAAACAATAACTCCTCAATGTCCTTGATTTTGAGATCGTTTTTTCATTTTCATAAAAAATAAATTACTGCAAATAAAACATTGGTTTTGTTAAAGACAGACAGCTATACAGCTCTGGAAAAACATTCAGAGACCAGTCTGGATTTTTCTTCAATCTTCATCTCTACATTACTTAATGAAAATGCTCTTTAATGACAAAAAATGTATTGGAATTTGGTAGAGATGTTATCAGTAGTTGATATTATAAAATCAAAATGTTCATTCTACTCAAACATTTGCCTATAAATAGTCAAACGAGAGACACTGAACATTTGGAGTGGTCGGTCTCTTCATTTTTTCCGGAGCTGTATATGGTCGATAAGTAGATTTATGAGGTTTTTAAAATATCTCTTTATCAAGTTTAAAAACCCAGAAATGTCTACACAGAAATCTAGTTCTAGTAAAAAAATCTTCTTTTGGCAATTCCAACTCTTACACCGTTTAAAGTGGGGAATTTCGTGTTTTTAGCATTTAAAAAACCTGCTAATCTTGTTATTATACGGGCCTACTTGTCCCCATAATGTATTGGAGTTAAAGGAATACTTCACCCATACGGAACCAGCGTTTTATCATTATAAAATAACTATTATAATATAATGAATGAGGTTTTTCTTCCCTCAGTCTTCCCTTGGCCCAGCTGTCCTGTTAATCCTGACCCTTACTGTGATGTCACAAGAAGGAAACTGTAGGGTTAGACAGTGAGACCATAAAACACTCTTTCTGCCTTTTCTCAGGCTAGGATGATCCGATTTCTATTTTTTTTTGCACATTTATACTAAATAGGATCTCCGAGTTCAATACACCTTCATATTCCAACCAGGTGAAGTAGGGCTTTAACAGGAGTGAATTAAGAAGTCCAGAAGTCCAGAATGTCCAAAAATGCTGCCAATACGCCCCAGATCTGCAAACACTGTTAAAAGTGGACAATCGCCTATTTTTAGTAGGTTTACCCGCATTTAAAAACCTGTTATTCTTGTTATTATAAAAGGTCTTAATGTCCCCGTAATGTACTGACGTTTACATCTGAGCATTGATCAGTCCAGAATGTCCAAAAAAAATCACGATTAATCTGATAACCAAGATATTTAAAACACTTTTATAAAACCAGTGTTATGACGTGAAACATTACTCAACACATCGCATGCTAGCGATCTGACCCGGGGTCTGTTTGATATGTTAGTTAGTTGCATTAGACCATTTTAAACAAGTTTAAAAAACCCATGTCAACACAAAAATCTAGTTGTGTAAAACTTCATCTGTTGGCAATATGACATGGGTTTTCTTGCACCATTTAAAGAGAACAAACGCCTGTTTTTAGCATTTAAAAAAAACCTGCTTTTCTTGGCATTAAAAGAGCCTAACCATCCCCATAATGTATTGCTGTTTACATCAGAGCATTCAGATGTCCAGAATTTCCAAAACATTACTCACCCTTACCACACAGTCTGTTGGCAATTCCAACCCAGGTTTTTTTGCACTGTTTAAAGTGGACAAACACCTCTATTTTTAGTAGGTTTACCCAAATAAAATAACAGCTATTCTTGGTATTAAAAGGGCCTACATGTCTCCATAACATAACATATTGTCCAGAATGTCCAAATATGCTGCCAATCTGACCCAGGACTGCTTGCAATGTTAGTAGGTTTACCCACATTTAAAAACCTTCTTTTCTTGTTATTAAAAGGCCTTACACATCATCCCCATCAGAGCATTGAGATGTCCCAGAATGTCCATAACATGACTCACCATTACCACACAGTCTGTTGGCAATGCGACCCGGGTTTTCTTGCACTGTTTAAATCGGACAATCGCCTGTTTTAAGCACTTTAAAAAAACAGTGTTAAAAGTCGACAAATGGTCATTTTTAGCCTTGAAATAACAGCTAATACTGCCATTAAAAAGGGCCTAACCATCTCCATATCGTATTGTCCTACATCAGAGCATTGAGAAGTCCAGAATGTCCAAATATGCCCGGGTCTGCTTGCACTGTTAAAAGTGGACAATCGCCTGTTTTTAGTAGGTTTACCCGCGTATAAAAACCTGCTTTTCTTGGCATTATAAAGGCCTAACCATCCCCGTATCATATTGTCCTACATCAGTGCATTCAGATGTCCAGAATGTCCAACAGAGTTCATCATTAGCGCTCTCTGCTCCAGCGTGGCTCTGTCCTGCTCCAACATGGATCTGTCTCTCTGCACTGCCTCTCTCTCCCTCTCCAACCACAGTCTCTCTGCCTGTAACGCTGCCCTCTCTCTCTCCACACCGGCCCGATCTCTCTCTACCATCTCTCTCTCTCTCTCCAGCGACGCCCACTCCCTTTCCAGCCCTCCCATTGGTCCTCCATCCTGTCCGTCATCCGAGCTACGGTGATTCTGATTGGTTAGAATGTCTTGTTGTGTGTATTCCAATGATGATGATGAAGTTGTAGAAATTGTTGGGAGGATTTGTTCTTGTTGTGTATGTGTCTGTGTCTGTATTTGTGTCTGTGTTTGCGTCTGTGTTTGTGTCTGTGATTGTGTCTGTGTCTGTGATTGTGTCTGTGACTGTGGGCGTGGTTTAGTGTTCCTAGGGGCGGAGTTAGAATGCGGCGGGTCAGTAGTAGGGTCTCTGTTGTCGTGGGTAACAGGGGTTAGGAGTGGAGCGCTGGAGGTTAGACGGCCTTCCATCGCTTCGTTCATCAGATGGAACCAAGGCCACGAGCTGTCGGCCACAGACTCCATCCCGATCGGGGGGAAACTTCAGATCTACAGAAGAAGAAGAAGAAGAAGAAGAAGAAAGAAGAAGAAGAAGAGAAGAAGAAGAAGAAGAAGAAGAAGAAGAAGAAGAAGAAGAGAGAAGGAGAAGGAGAAGAGAAGAGAAGAAGAAGGAGAAGAAGAAGAGAAGAAGGAGAAGAAGGAGAAGAAGAGAGAGAAGAGAAGAAGAAGGAGAAGAAGAAGAGAAGGAGAAGAAGAGAAGGAGGAGGAGAGGAGGAGGAGGAGAGGAGAAGAAGAAGAAGAAGGAGAAGAAGAAGAAGAAGGAGAAGGAGAAGAAGAGAAGAAGAAGAAGAAGAAGAAGAAGGAGAAGGAGAAGGAGAAGAAGAAGAGAAGAAGAAGAAGAAGAGAGGAGAAGGAGAAGGAAGAAGAAGAAGAAGAAGAAGAAGAAGAAGGAGAAGAAGAAGAAGAAGAAGAAGAAGAAGAAGAAGAAGAAGAAGAAGAAGAGAAGAAGAAGAAGAAGAAGAAGAGAAGAAGAAGAAGAAGAAGAAGAAGAAAGAAGAAGAAGAAGAAGAAGGAGAAGGAGAAGAAGAAGAAGAAGAAGAAGAAGAAGAAGAAGAAGAAGAAGAAGAAGAAGAAGAAGTCACATTGAGGAGAGACACTGCCAGCAAAAACATTGTTTTTCAAGAACTGCTAAATTGGGATTTTTGTCCTTTTTGCTTCCATAACATGTCTTCTTTCATAGTTTTCCAGAAATGTAAAGATAAACCTTTTTGAAGGACCCTAACAAAACAAAACAAAACATTGTTATGATTTCATGAATTGACCTATCTGTAAAATGGAAGGGTGTTCATACATATGTTGTTGATTGTATTTTTTTTTTCAAATAAAAACAGTCATTTCATGTGTCCATACCTTGCACCTTGACCACAGAGCTTTAAATTTTACCCCACTGGCTTATTTTGTAGGAGGTAGTAGCACAAAAAAAAACATATGTAGTAGGTAACACATATCTATGTATTAGGTACTACAATTTTTTTTTTAATGTCCTCACCTTGTACCTCCTTTTCAGATTGTCCCATTTCTTTGCCATCTGATAGGTGGAGACTTTCGCCTGTAGACCCAGCTCCTTCAAAATCGCCCTGACAGACACACACACACACACACACACACACACACACACACACACACACACACACACACACACACACACACACACACACACACACACACACACACACACACACACACACACACACAGACACACAGACACACAGAGAAATCACTTTTTAAGATTTTTTTTAGTGCCACTCTGACTGATTTTTACAATATTCAAAACTGAAAAAAAAAAAAAAAAAAAAAACTTCCGTTACTTTACTTCAATATTTAGTTCTGCTATTTCATGTCGTATATTGTTTCTCTTAAATCAACCAGAGGTGTTAAATCAAATAGATGTGATCAATAATTTTTTTTTCAGATTCCAGATTACGTCAGAAAAGAAAAAGAAAAGAAAGAGATTCGAAAGACATTTTAAGACCAATTAAAACCATCCCTCTATTTAGTAGGAAAAGGATTATTGAGGCAGTTTTCATGTCTGTCCTTGATTACGGTGATGTGGTTTACCGGCATGCATCACATTCATGTCTTAAACTCCTGGACTCTGTTTTTCACTCTGCTTTAAGGTTCATCACAGGAGATGCTTATGACACACACCATTGTCTTTTATATGAAAAGGTTGGGTGGTCCTCCCTTAAAGAGAGACGTGACGCACATTGGCACGTTTTTATTTACAAAGCCTTGACCGGGAAGCTTCCTCGTTATTTAACAGAAATGCTGCAAATCTCAGATGGGCTTTATCAGACCCGCTCCACTGACATGCTTATGCTTTATGTCCCACAAGCCCGGTCTGAGCTAGGAAAGACAGCTTTTAGCTTCAGTGCCCCCGACTCCTGGAACAACTTACAGCAACAAATTAAACTAAATACCTTCATATCCTTTAACCAATTTAAACAAACTATCTTAAATCTGCCAAACTCTACCTGTAACTGTTTTAATTAGGCTATATTGTACTTTCACCCATTTAATTTTAATTGCTGGCACTCTTCACCACTATGTAAATGTTTAAATAGTTTTTTTCTCTTCATCTGTTGTTGTGTATTTGATGTTTTTGCATTCAATATTGTGTATGTATTGTTGTTTTTCCTTTGAATTTGTTTTGAACTCGACGTCATTGTAAATGAGGGTCACCCCTCAATTGGTCTCTCGAGGATAAATAAAAGTTAAATGAAAAAAAATTAAATGTCTTTAAATGAATGAATACAAAGGGATGCTTGGGAACTTGGGTTTCTTACTTCCATGCGGCCTTAGCGGCGTTTCTCCTCCCCGTGAACAGAGACTCGTTAGAGGCTCGAAGTTTGATCATTCTCCTGGTGTCATGGTCCGTCACTGAAGAGACAAAAGGAGAGAGACTGCTGAAACAGCTGCTGAAAATAACAGTATAACAAAGAGACTTTTTTATTTTATTTGTTGCCAATTAAGTTCCTAATTTAAACCTGCAGTGTGTAGAATTTTGGGTTTTATCTCCTAGCAGATTTTGTAGAAAATAATTATAATATCCATAAGTACATTTAATTTAGTGCATAATAGCTGAAAAAAATGTTTTGAATTATAATTTTTTCCCTTAGAAAGGGTCTCATATATGTCCATATTTCTCCATACTTTGGACCAAGGCCTTGTCACCGCCATCTTGAAAGTGTCATAAATGGAATGTCATCAGGTGCATTGTTTAAAATGTAGAATTGTTCTTGTCCTTGAAGGCCACTGTAGCTTCTGTTATTATTCGAAAGGGGTGGGGTTACCCAGGGAGTGTTGCATTCTAGAACTTTGTAGAACTTTCTTGATGATGTCATATTACACACTGCACCTTTAAGGGGCTACAAGGAACTTTGTAAACTAGCGCCCCCCTCTGGACCAAAGCTGTAGCCTAGTATTTTTAGACGCTAGCTGTTTTAAAGCTCTTTTCCAGCGCGTGCCGGCCGGTGCCAGTGTCTTGCGATCAGCCCATGTTGAAAGTGAATGAACGAGAGATGGCAGGATGGATAACGATTAATGCAGGTGTCCGACCCGAGCAAAGGCATTAAGAAAAACTATATAAAAATAGCATTCTTTGCACTGATGGTCTCGTTTGCTGTTACATGTAATTTATGATTATCAGAGGAAACATGAGACTGTTTCAGAAATATTTAAAAGTTCCTCGTTGGGACTTTAAGTGACCTGTTGTTATCAATATTTGCAATACTTATTTAATTTAATTTCAAAATGTTTGAGGATAAACGCCTTGCGATGCAGCATCTCGTCTTCGAGGGGGTCCTCAGGAAAACATACAGTGAGTACAAATACAATACACAAAACAAACTATTAAATACAATTAAAAAAAAAAATGTATTATGATTTATTGTGTGATCCTGGAAAACCATAATAAAAAGACCAACAAAAATTGTGAATCATCTCAGATCCATTCTTACTTTTATACGTCAGATCACACACACACACACACACACACTCTTACTTTTATACGTCAGATCACACACACACACACACACACAACCCCACACACACACACGCGCACGCACACACCCACGCACACACACACACACACACACACACACACACACACACACACACACACCCCCCCCCCCCCCACACACACACACACACGCACACACACACACACACACGCACGCACACACACACACTCACACACACACACACACACACACACACACACTCACACACGCACTTACTTTTATACGTCAGGTCGTTTGGCGTAGAACACTCCTCCCCGCTGGCGTCTATATACGTCACGTTGCCGTCATCGTTAGCGTCGTTAGCATTATCTCCCTCCACCAGACTATCCATCTCTGACCCACTGCCTCGGTCGGCCGTGCCCCCGTCTGGGTGGCTCTCGGTGGGGGAGGGAGACGCGCCGAACACCCCCCCGTCCTCCTCACTGCTCCATATGGGCGTGATCTTAGCCGCCTTGCCAGCCAGACGGCCCTCCATGGCGTCACTCATAAGCCCAAACCAAGGCCACGAGGCTGGGTTGGTCTGGGACTCCATGCCCCGCGGAGGGTACTTCAAATCCTGGAGGAAGATTTAATTTCATTTTCATTTAACTTGTATTTATCCTCGAGAGACCAATTGAGGGGTGACCCTCATTTTCAATGATGTCGAGTTCAAAACAAATTCAAAGGAAAAACAACAATACATAGACAATATTCAATGCAAAAACATCAAATACACAACAACAGGTGAAGAGAAAAAAAAAACAATTGAAACATTTACATAGTGGTGAAGAGTGGCAGCAATTAAAATGAAATGGGTGAAAGTACAATATAACCTAATTAAAACAGTTACAGGTAGAGTTTGGCAGATTTAAGATAGTTTGTTTAAATTGGTTAAAAGATATGAAGGTATTTAGTTTAATTTGTAATAAGATACACATGAACATACACACACAGTCAACAAGATGCTTTTCCCTTGATATATGATTTTAAAGGTGCACTGTGTAGTATTGGTTTTTTGTTAATAAAAAAAAAAAAAAAATTATTTGATTTTTTTTTGCTTTATTAGACAGTGTGTAGAGACAGAGATGAAATGTGTCAGAGAGGGGAATGACATGCAGAGAACGACCCGGGCTGGATTCTAACCCGGGTCTGCTGTGAAGAGGACAGACAGACAGACAGACAGACAGACAGAGTGGGGAATGACATGCAGAGAACGACCCGGGCTGGATTCTAACCCGGGTCTGCTGCAACAACATGTCACATGCCAGTGTTTCTAACTAATAATACTGTAGACACTGGCAACAATCCAGTTTAAATTGTCCTGCCAGTTTAAAAATAAAATAAAATAATATTTAAGCATCAACATACAAAATCTTTAGCCTTGTGTTTTATCTCAAACTAACGTTAATTAATACCATGGTAAAGTTAAATGTTTAATAATCTTTTTTAATTGTCCCATTTCACTCTCTCTCTCACACACACACAAACACAACACACACACACACACACACACACACACACACACACACACACACACACACACACACACACCCCCACACACACACACCCTATGCAGATAGATGTATAAACTGTCCTCACCTTGAACTTGGTCTTCAGATTGTCCCATTTCTTGGCGACTTGATCAGGAGTGATCTTCCCAGTCAGACCCATCTCCTTCACTATCCCCCTGAGGACAAAACAACAATATACTGAATATAAAACATGTTCTAAGACAAAACCAATACAAGCAATGAGAGAATAATACTTTAAATCTGAACCTCAAAATGTAACCTTAAAGCTATAGCGCGTAACTTCTGTTTCACCCATTCTGAATTCTGAGTATCTCGTATAGATGTCGGTGCATCTCCATGAGGTAAAGCCTTCAGTGATGGCTCATGGATTTTATACCTTCTGCTGTACGTCCAGTTTTTTTTTCTTAGCAGTAGAATCAACAACTGAAACATTTCTTGGGCTCTTCTTGAAGATTTTTCTGAGCTCCTGCACCAGTGTCTGGGGGTGGGGGGGGGGGGGGCACCAATTTGTAAACGCTGCCATACTGAGAAACACTAGGCTTAATCAACTTTGAGACAACTTGTTTGGCGATTGCTTGGAACCAACATTTATTTACATGGAAAAAGTTACGCACTATAGCTTTAAAGAACATGTATTTTCTGTAGTATTTGAACCCCCTGATCTTCTGATCTCTTACCTCCATGCGGGCTTTGCTGTGTTCCTCCTCCCAGTGAACAGAGACTCGTTTGCAGCTCGTAACTCGATCAGTCTCCGCGTGTCGTCCTCTGTCACTGGAATCAATAATATAATAATATCACAATGAACTTTATTTATTTTACAGGCATCCTAAATCTTTTTTCTACCATACTATAAAGTAGAAAGTGTGTGATTTGGAACGCAGGGATAGTGTGTGTTCTGTCACTGTCAGAAAGGTGAAAGGTCAACAGGTTTGAAAAGGCAGCCTTTGGGCCAAACAGTTCAACCACTAACTAACCCACTGTCTGAACTTCATTTAACTTTGACTACAGCGCCTTCTACAGGTTCAATTATCTATATATATATTTTTCTTCTTCCATTTTTGCTTTTATTAGACAGTTTGGAGAGACAAACCCTGCGTTCCGAATCTCATACTTTCTACTATATAGTATGTAGAAAAAAGATTTAGGATGTCCCGATTCTTGTGGCCAGATTTAGGATGGTTAGAAGTACCCGGATGTCCTACTTCATGCGGCCAAGATTGTTAGTGTTGAAAACTGCATCCTATTTGGGCCCTTTTTCCCACACACACACACAGTACAGACAAGTAGTGGATCATGAGGAGATATTCACTGATTTTGACAACAAGCGTTCTCCAGAATCAGTGACTACACCTTTAAAGTCCGTATTCCTTTTTATACCCCCGCATACATTACCCACAATGCAACATTTCCATCACTTACGTTTATAGGTGAACTCTGCCATACACAGCCTAGGCTCTGTAAACTTTAAAGTCCCTATTGCTCTTTTAACAGCCGCCTACATTACCCAAAATGCAACATTTCCATCACTTACATTTAGGGATGGCCATTTAGAATTTTTTCTTTAACCGGTTAACCACAAGAATTAACGGTTATTAACCGGTTAACCGTTAAAATATAATGTAGCCTATTTATAGCAGGCATGCAAACTCATAAGCCATGAAAAAGGTGAGAAGTCCGAAAACAAACACCGGTAGGGGGGTCTGGATGTTAATCTGCAGTGACAATCCGCCAACCGCGGCCGTTAACCAGCATGCGCATAAATCAATGCAAATGGCTGTAAAACAACGGTTGGCAAACTCTGTGAATTTATTTAAAAAGTGATTCACATAAACCGAGTAGGCACTAGGGTTGCCACCTTGGATTTAGGAAAAAAAGGGACACTTGATGTTTGGGCCGGAGGGCTCGGCCATTATTAGGTTACCAGTTCAGACTGACCAGTCTAATGACCTATAATAACCATTAACACCTACAGTGCTTTTTACAGTAGGATATATAAGGAGCCTGAGGTGGGAACCCTGGACCTTGTAGGGGGGTCCGGGGGAATGCTCCCCCGGAAGAAAAAAAATGCAACCTTTTAAAGTAAAATTCATCAATCTGGTGTACTTTGAGAAGAAAATTGCATGCAACCAGGCCCAAGGGCTCAGGGGGGCCCTAAGCCAGAAATACTGATAGTAACTTTACATGTCGCATTGTCAAAGAGCTCAGTCACTCATGTCAATAACAGGGTCCAAAAAGGAATCACCTAAAATAAGGAAATACATCATCATGGGCCCCTCAACTAGTAGGTGAATAATAGAAAAGCAAGTGCAAAACTAAAGCATTATTAGCTCTGTCTTAGGGGCTTTACAGTAATAAGCTTTCTATGTGTAAATTCTATACTGTTCATAAAAAGTAGCTATCCACCCTTTATCTGTTGAATAGGGATAGGGAGGAGTGGTGCAGGGGGAGGGGGGGCCCATTCTGGGCCCATTATCTCATAATCCGTATATGAACCAAATGGTTTCCACAATCTTTCTTTCTATTTTCGCGGGGAGCATGCACAAGCATTATTTATTAAGAAAAAAAAAAAAAAAAAAAAAAGTGGGGGGCCCCACACCGAGTCTTGAAACGGGCCCCGAGATCGTTGAGACCGCCCCTGCGCTTTCTCTCTGCCCGGCCCCGCTCGCCTCTCCATTGAGAATGCATTAGTTGGCGCAACAAAAAACGGGACAAATTGTGAACAGCTGGTGAAAAAAGAGAACAATTCTGGGAAAAACGGGACGGGTGGCAACACTAGTAGGCATATTAACACGGTAAAATAATAGTACTGCTGCGGCTGCGGCTACTTGAACGCTCCGATGACTCGGAGAGAATTTTTTTTAAACTTCCCTGCAGACGCTCTGACTGACTGATGTCACCGCCCCTCAATGACAAACACTGTTTCTGATTGGCCAAATGACCGTCAAAACTCATATGATAGGAGTTAACATCCGTCAATCATAGTTAGTCACTCCATGACTCCGCTCCACACACCCATACACACACAGTGCTGGCCATCAGACCCCCCCCCCCCCTCCTCTCCAAAAATATTTTCTCAACGGATCTCCACGAATCACATAGATGGCCCATTTCGTTTCCAAAACGGCGAATTTCGCCGAAAGGTGACGAGTTTGCATGCCTGTTATAGTGAAATACCTGAAGCATTATAGCAGGGCTCCCGACCTTCTTTGTTCCAAGGACCGGCATATTCATTTAAAAAAATATTCAGGGACCAGTAGCCTGTGTAAATTCATTTTGACCCAGTTTACTTTCTTACATATATCAAAATAAGAGTCCGGAGTTGAGAGAAATTAAGATGATTGAATTTTTTTTAACCGTTTAACCTTTAGTATTAACCGGTTAAAGATCTTCTTAACGGTTAACGGTTAACCAGTTAACCATGGTCATCCCTACTCACGTTTATAGGTGAACTCTGCCATGCGTTGTAGTTCTCCCAGAGCAGTGGAGCCGTTGTTCTTATCCTCAGAATCCACCAACAAATCCATCTCAGATTCCGTGAGGAAGTCCGCCATTCCCGCACGCGTCCGCCGACATCTAGATAAAATAAAATAAAATAAAATAAAATAAAATAAAATAAAATAAAATAAAATAAAATAAAATAAAATAAAATAAAATAAAATAAAATAAAATCTGTTTTATTTCTACAGCACAATACCATAAAATAGACATTTTGCCTCAGTGGGCTTCACATTCCATACAGTTATACAGGTCGACTTCTCTCTCTCTCTCTCTCTCTCTCTCTCTCTCTCTCTCTCTCTCTCTCTCTCTCTCTCTCTCTCTCTCTCTCTCTCTCTCTGCCCTTAGCTCGACTGAGAAAAAACTCCCAGTTAAAACCCTTTATTGAGTGAGTGAATGAGTTAGTAAGTGTCTGTTTGTCTGTCTGTGAGTGAGTGTGTGTGCATGCTTCTGTGTGTGTGTGATCCCTCTGTCTGTCTGTCTCTCTGGTCTGTCTGTCTTTCTTTCTGTCTGTCTGTCTGTCTGTCTGTCTGTCTGTCTGTCTGTCTGTCTGTCTGTCTGTCTGTCTGTCTGTCTGTCTGTCTGTCTGTCTGTCTGTCTGTCTGTCTGTCTGTCTGTCTGTCTATCTATCTATCTATCTATCTATCTATCTATCTATCTATCTATCTATCTATCTATCTATCTATCTATCTATCTATCTGTGTGTGTATTTTCCCCACCTCTTCTTAGCTGGTGGAGAGAGCAGTGGTTCACAGCAGTCGTCGTCTGTGTCTTCTATGATGGGCGTTAGTAGAGCAGCCGCGCCAGAGAAACGGCCCTCCATCGCATCGTTCATACGGTAAAACCAGGGCCACGAGCTGGGGTTAGTCTCCACACCACGCGGGGGGAACTTCAACTCCTAGTAGGCAAGGCAAGGCAATTTTATTTATAGAGCACATTTCAGGCACAGGTGCTTCACAGGGTTAAAATCAAATAAAGAATACAAATAAAAAAAAGGAACAAATTTAAAACATGGATAAAAATACAACATTTAAATAAAAGAATTAAAACATTTTACCAAAAAAATAAAAATAAAATAAAAAAAGGGTTAAAAGGGAAACAAGAACGTTTTGAGACCCGATTTAAAAGAGCTGAGAGTCTCAGCGGACCTCAGACTCTCTGGCAGTCCGTTCCAGACATTGGGCGCATAAACGCTGAATGCCGCCTCTCCCTGTTTAGTCCTAGCTCTGGGGACTTTTAAAAGACCTGTCCCAGACGACCTAAGGGCTCTGGGCGGCTCATAACGTATCAGCAGATCAGTAATGTATTTTGGCCCTAGTAGGGGGGGTAGAATAAAATAGAATAGAATATTTATTGTCATGGCATAACAGGTACTATCCAATGAAATCGCAGTGCTACTTCGGCCAGTGCATAATAAATATTAAAAAATAAAACAGTAATAAGTTAATTAATTAAATAGCAAAGAATAAAAGGAGAAATAGGCAATATATATATACATTTTTTTATTTTTTTATTATTTTTTTTTTT
>CM047513.1:815163-825163 GCA_026122265.1 Ammodytes dubius | reverse complement strand
AAGCTACAGTGGCCTTCAAGGACAAGAACAATTCTACATTTTAAACAATGCACCTGATGACATTCCAACTATGACACTTTCAAGATGGCGGCACTAGGCCTTGGTCCAAAATATGCAGAAATATGGACATATATGAGACCCTTTCTAAGGGAAAAAATAATAATTCAAAACATTTTTTTCAGCTATTATGCACTAAATTAAATGTACTTATGGATATTATAATTACTTTCTACAAAATCTGCTAGGAAATAAAACCCAAAATTCTACACACTGCAGATTTAAATCTGCCAATCTATACCCGTAACTTTTAATAAGGCTACATTGTAATTCCATACTATCTTCTATTTAGTTTGGTAGAAAAAAAGATTTAGGATTTCACGATTCTGGTGGCCAGATTTAGTATGGTTAGAAATAGAAATATTAAACCCTAACCAGATAGTTGTATGTAGTGATGTTAGGTCCGACACGAAAGCCCCGAAGCCTGTGTCGCGCAAAGGGGGCGTGTCCAGGTGAAGCCTGTCTCGAGGCCTGTATCGTTTGTCCCAGTACCACGTGACTAAAGACAAACGAAGCCCCGTTTTCTGAAATCATGCGACTGCCTCACTTTATATACTGTCTATGCTCGCTACGTGAAATAAGAGAGCCACTACCGTAACACACCAGCAGATGTCAGTATTCCTAAATGAGCTGTTAAATGGGGCTTTGTTGATCAGGCTTTTTGGTGAAGCATTTGGCCAGAAAGATTCGACACATTCACGGGGCTTCATCTCACCATCACTAGTTGTATGTTCTAAGAGCTTGATTGTACCTTGTACTTGGTCCTCAGATTGTCCCACTTCTTGGCGATCTGGTCGGCGGTTAACTTCCCCTCTAGACCCAGGCCTTTGAGGATGGTGCTGAGGAAAACACACACACACACACACACACACACACACACACACACACACACACACACACACACACACACACACACACACACACACACACACACACACACACACACACACACACACACACACACACACACACAGGTCAGAGGTCAATGAGCTGTTTATTAAACTTTTCGTCTACTTTATTTTAAGCTTTTTCTACAATAAAACAAAGACAAATACACTAACAAAACAAACGAAGATCAAAAGAAGAAATGCAAACAACAGCAGAGCACATGAATCGAGCAGTGAAGTATCTTCCAAGTTCCAACAAAGTCAAAAATGGTTTCCATTTTCCAATAGTGTCCCATACTAGACTAGTAAAGGAAATCACTCCTTACCTCCATGCTATCTTAGCAGAGTTAGCTTGTTTTTTTTAAACCTTTATTTCTACAGGTAAATCCCATTGAGGCCGAAGACTCTTTTGCAAGGGAGACCTGTTTTCCTTTCCCACGTTCACCATTCACACACACATTCACACACCGATAGCAGCAGGCTAACTATCGACATTCACACAAGGCAAAGTGGGTGAAGTGTCTTGTGCCCAAGGACACAACAACTATGACACAGGTGGCAGGGCGGGGATCGAACCTCCAACCCTTTGATCATCAGCCGACCCGCTCTACCACCTGAGACACAGTCGCCCCAGCATGGATTCTTAGTAAGTAAGTAAGTAAGTAAGTAAGTAAGTAAGTAAGTAAGTAAGTAAGTAAGTAAGTAAGTAAGTAAGTAAGTAAGTAAAATGTATTTATAAAAGCACACTTATAACAGTTTGCACTGACCAAAGTGCTGAACATAGTGCATTCAGTAGGCCAACATGAAGGCAAAATAACAACAACAAAAATAGAAAAAATAAAGATAAAAATATAAAGGACATATAACCCAGACATCCACACACAAACATAGACAGCAGTGCAGAGGTCAGATAGCTAATGGGGAGGAAACACCAGGGTGTACAGATGGGTTTTGAGCCTTGATTTAAAGGCAGAAATGGAGGGGGCATCACGTATGTCAGGTGGCAGTTGGTTCCACAAGCGCTCTTACAACCGTGCAACCGTGTCTCAGGTGGTTAAGCGGGTTGGCCAATGATCCTAGGGTTGGCGGTTCGATCCCCGCCCGGCCACCTGTGTCATGGTTGTTGTGTCCTTGGGCAAGACACTTCACCCACCTTGCCTCGTGTGAATGTGTATGACTGCTGTATGTTTGAGGTGGTGGTCTGAGGGGCCGTAGGCGCTGAATGGCAGCCACGCTTCCGTCAGTCTGCCCCAGGGCAGCTGTGGCTACTATCGTAGTTTACCACCACCAGTATGACTGTGTGTGAATGAATGGAACCTGGAACCCTGTAAAGCGTCTTTGAGTGCCTTGAAAAGCGCTATATAAATCCAATCCATTACCTCCACGCTATCTTAGCAGGGTTAGCTTGATTCTTACCTCCATGCTATCTTAGCAGGGTTAGCTTGATTCTTACCTCCATGCTATCTTAGCAGGGTTAGCTTGATTCTTACCTCCATGCTATCAGGGTTAGCTTGATTCTTACCTCCATGCTATCAGGGTTAGCTTGATTCTTACCTCCATGCTATCTTAGCAGGGTTAGCTTGATTCTTACCTCCATGCTATCTTAGCAGGGTTAGCTTGATTCTTACCTCCATGCTATCTTAGCAGGGTTAGCTTGATTCTTACCTCCATGCTATCTTAGCAGGGTTAGCTTGATTCTTACCTCCATGCTATCTTAGCAGGGTTAGCTTGATTCTTACCTCCATGCTATCTTAGCAGGGTTAGCTTGATTCTTACCTCCATGCTATCTTAGCAGGGTTAGCTTGATTCTTACCTCCATGCTATCTTAGCAGGGTTAGCTTGATTCTTACCTCCAGGCTATCTTAGCAGGGTTAGCTTGATTCTTACCTCCAGGCTATCTTAGCAGGGTTAGCTTGATTCTTACCTCCATGCTATCTATCTTAGCAGGGTTAGCTTGATTCTTACCTCCATGCTATCTTAGCAGGGTTAGCTTGATTCTTACCTCCATGCTATCTTAGCAGGGTTAGCTTGATTCTTACCTCCATGCTATCTTAGCCGAGTTCCTCTTGCCGGTGAACAGAGCCTCGTTAGAAGCTCTGAACTCAATCAGTCGCTTCACATCGTCTTCAGTCACTAGAGGAAGAAAGGGTCAAAGGTTATTATCGGCAGGTTCAAAAACTGCACACACGGGGGCGCTCCGGTGGTGTAGTGGATAGAGCGCGTACCATATTGGCTCCGGCCTTCGTTGCAGTGGTCGCGGGTTCAAATCTGACCCGTGGACCTTTACTGCAGGTCATCCCCCTCTCTCTCTCTGTCTCTCTCTCTCTCTGTCTCCCCATTTCAACTCTGTACTGTCTAATAAAGCTTGAGAATGCCAAAAAAATTATCTAAAAAAAAAAAAAAAAAAAAAAAAAACTGCACACACCTCTCCCAAATTATCCCTGCGTTCCAAATCACATACTTTCTACTATTTAGTTTGGTAGAAAAAAGATTTAGGATGTCCCGATTCTTGTGGCCAGATTTTGTATGGTTAGAAAGACCCAGATGTTTACTACATCCGGCCAAGATTGTTAGTGTTGAAAACTGCATCCTATTTGGGCGATTCTGACCCATAATCCAATGCGCACGTGAAGTGACGTCACATCGACGAAGCCTCCATATGAAAACAAACGGGGATGCGACGGATATAAAAGCAAGAGGCAAGATCAAGGCGCAATGTTATGATGAAATAAGAGAGTAAAGTATGTCCCAATTGTAGCCTACTGCATCCTAACTAGATTATGTTTATCGTCGGATGTAGTATGTAGAATAGAAAAAAGAAAGAGGATGTGATTCGGAACGCAGGTTAAATTTCCATCATATGTGAACACGTCGCACTCTATCTCCTGCTTAAAGGTGCAGTCAGTGATTCTGGAGAACGCTTGATGTCTAAATCAGTGAATATCTCCTCATGATCCGCTACCTGTCTGTACTGTGTGTGCACTGAAAAATAAATCCATAGTTAACACACACTAGCCTATGCTGCTCTGTATGCACGGACAGGTAGCAGATCATGAGGAGATATTCACTGATTTTGACAACAAGCGTTCTCCAGAATCACTGACTGCACCTTTAAAGCCCCTTTCACACATTTTATTTAAAAATATTTTCATTGATAAAAATACACACAATTTAATAATAACAAATGAGAATCAAAAAAAGCATTATATATGTCGTGGACCCACTACTTACTTTTATAGGAGTTTTCTGGAAACTGTGGCAGCGGGTTGAGAACTGAATCCATTGTGATCATTGAAGAAAAAAAATGGTTTGTTTACTTCAGGGGGAATCGGAAGGGATATAAAGAAGGCAGGACGGTGCAATTTAGTCAAAAAAAAATATCGAATTGGGATTATTTTGAGATTGATATTGCTATTTTTATATGATTCGCACTGTTAGAAAATTAGAAATAATCATCAATTTTTACATAATTATTCTAATTTTTTATTCAGAAACATCTTAAACTGTTTATGATATTGATTTTCACAGGGATTTGAACCAAACCCATATGTTTTATTAAGTCTGTAGAATATAATGTGTAGGCTATTGTCGGAAACTTGACAATATTTCATTTATAATGTCTTTTGGACACTTCTAGACTTTAAATAAATGTTGGAGGCCTGAATTAAGAAATTTAGGAGAAATTTGCTTAATTTTTTTTTATTGAATTTGAAATTTGCAGTGGATCATATTGAGATCATGTGGATTACATTTCGGTTAATTGTGCAGACCAAGGAGGAAGCAAGGATAGAAATATGTCAATAGAGGGAGCGAAGGAAGCAAGGATTTATGAAAGGAGAGGAAGCTAGGATGGATACAAGTGATGAGAGTGTGTGTCTCTCTCTCTCTCTCTGTTTGTGTGTCTCTGTCTGTCTGTGTCTCTCTCTCTCTCGTTGTCTGTGTGTGTCTCTCAAATTAAAATTCAATTCTCTCTCTGTCTGTGTCTCTCTGTCAGTGTGTGTGTGTGTGTGTCTGTGTCTCTCTGTGTGTGTGTGTTTTCTGTCTCTGTCTGTGTGTGCGTTTCTCTCTCTCTCTGTGTGTGTGCGTTTCTCTCTCTCTCTCTCTGTGTGTGTGTCTGTCTGTCTCTCTCTCTCTGTGTGTGTGCGTTTCTCTCTCTCTCTCTCTCTCTGTGTGTGTCTGTCTGTCTCTCTCTGTGTGTGTGTGTGTGTGTCTGTCTCTCTCTGTGTGTGTGTGTGTGTGTGTGTGTCTGTCTCTGTGTGTGTGTGTGTGTGTGTGTGTGTCTCTCTCTCTCTCTCTCTCTGTGTGTGTCTGTCTCTGTGTAGGATGTAAGTAAGGAAAGGAAGCTAGGACGGATAGAAGTGGATGGGAGTGTGTGTGCGTTTCTCTCTCTCTCTCTGTCTCTCTCTCTGTGTGTGTGTGTGTGTCTGTTCTCTCTCTCTCTGTGTGTGTGTGTGTGTGTGTGTGTGTGTGTGTGTGTGTGTGTGTGTGTGTGTGTGTGTGTGTGTGTGTGTGTGTGTGTGTGTAGGATGTAAGTAAGGAAAGGAAGCTAGGACGGATAGCAGTGGATGGGAGTGTGTTGGTATTTCGTGGCCCGTTGCTAACTACATCCGCTCAGGCTTCCAACGGCTTCTAACGGCTCCTTTTCCTCCATATTTGTCAATCCCGGTTTCAGATTTTAACGCTAATTCTTCAGATTTAAAGTCAATTATTCATATTTTCTCTTCGGTTAGGCTGTCAAGGCTAACTGTCTCCTCCCGGTTGACCCGTTAAACCCGGTTAAAAAGGTTAAAACACAGTACAGTTGGCTAGTTTAGCATCACACAGCCAGCTAGCTAGCTAACCCAAACAAACTTAACGAAACAAACCGTTCACCGACAAAAAATTAGCTTTTCCCGCCACAAAAATACACCGGTTTCCGTGAGCTCGCGTTGGTTCTGAGCTCCGGTGAGTGACGTCACGTTATGCCATCACGGTAAACGCGCGTTAAACGTTAAAACGATGAAAGATGAACCGGTTAGCGGAGCCGTTAATGCTACGGCAGCCACTTTGCTGTCGAGGAGCGCTCGGTTAACTCCGCCCGGGTCCGCCGCTCCAACACATGACACATATAAAGCGGTACAGACTGGGGCGGGCGGGGTTAGACTAGTCCCATGATTATTTTCAAGGTGGAGTCAGCGCGATTCTGGAGAACGCTTGTTGTCAAAATCACTATCCGTCTTTCATTATTTATTTTATATTTTTATATATATATTTGTATCGGATTGTTTGTCCCCTACGATAAGTTGTATTGTATAATTATTGTTTTGTCTTTAAATGTTCAAAAATAAAATCACTGTCCGCTACATATCTATGTATATATACTATCTATGGGTGAAAACAGTCCAGTGTTAATACACAGCCTAGGCTATGTGAATAAATAGGCATGTTGCTAGCTACAGTGTCCCATTTCTTTACTTACCAGTTTACAGAGCCTAGGCTGTGTATTAACATTGGATTTTTTTCACTCCGAAAGGCACTATATAAGTTTAATATATTATCATATTTAATAGATTTTTAGAATAAAAACTTGACAACATTTCATTGAATACAGAAACTTTATTTACACACAGAGATGTTGGCAACATAAACAACAACCAAACTGTTATAAATCTGTTATAACTGAAAGCCTTTGAAATCACATGGACTTAAAAGTCATAGTGCGTAACTTCTCTCACCCCCATGAGGAATTCTGACTATTTACAACAACACTGTCGGTGCATCGCCATCTACATGAGGTAAAGCCTTCAGTGATGGCACATGGATTTTATACCTTCTGCTGTACGTCCAGGTTTTTTTTCTTAGCAGTAGAATCAACAACTGAAACATTTCTTGGGCTCTTCTTGGGATTTTTCTGAGCTCCTGCACCAGTGTCAGGGGAGGGAGGGGGGGACACCAGTTTGTAAACGCTGCCATACTGAGAAATACAGAGAGAGTTTTGTGGAGCTGATAATAGGGCTTATCAACATACAATCATTCATATAAAAAAGTTACGCACTATAGCTTTATGTACAGAATTTGGGCTAACTGATATTTTGAATGTTCAATAGTCGACTTCTTACATTTTTAGTCCTGTCTTTGTTTTAGTCTTGAAAAAAAAAAAAGTATTTTATGAACATTTTTCATCTTGGTTTTATATAACAAAATTAACACTTGAATTTGGAAACTCTTTTTACACATGCAGATATGTCGTCAACGAAAACAAATAACAAAACGGTTAAAAAATGTGTATTAATTTTTAAGCTCTTTTTTTATGTCTCTGTGCCAACAATAGCCAGAAGTCTTATAGGCATTGTTATGTTTTAAAATTGTCCGTCCGGGCCATTCTTGTGAGCGCAATATCTCCAGAGCGCTTTGAGGGATTTTCTTCAAACTTTGCACTCATGTCCAGTGTCCACTCTGACTCAAAGATGAACCAACATTTTATTTTTTATTTTTTTTAAGAAATAACTTTTTTTGTGTTCTTAAGATGGTGCAAAAGTTTGTTTGTGTATGTTAAAAAAAAAAAATAATAATAATAATAAAAATAAAAATAAAATAATAATAAAAAGATAAATAAAGATGAACTGAATAGATAGTTGGGGGTAAAACGTTTTTTAAATATTTACATCGGTCCAAATCTGCATCTAACATTCCACTTCCACATCAGACCAACAGCCAAGCCTTCTGCTACATTTAGGTTGCGTTCCGAATCGCATACTCTTTTCTTTTTTCTATTCTACATACGACGATAAAAAGAATCTAGTTAGGATGCAGTAGGCATACTATTGGGACATACTTTACTCTCTTATTTCATCATAACATTGCGCCTTGATCTTGCCTCTTGCTTTTATATCCGTCGCATCCCCGTTTGTTTTCATATGGAGGCTTCGTCGATGTGACGTCACTTCACGTGCGCACTGGATTGTGGGTCAGAATCACCCAAATAGGATGCACTTTTCAACACTAACAATCTTGGCCGCATGAAGTAGGACATCCGGGTACTTCTAACCATCCTAAATCTGGCCACAAGAATCGGGACATCCTAAATCTTCTTTCTACATACTATATAGTAGGGCTGGCCCGAATTATTCGAATATTCGAATATTCGTTCGGAAAATTAGTATTCGGAGCTTAAATTAGTATTCGGAGCTTCGTTTTTTTTTTTTTTTTTTTTTTTTTTTATATATATATTTTTTTTTTTTATAATTTTTTTTTTTTTTTTTTTTTTTCAAAAAAATGTTTTGCAAGAAGCTAGTACTGCAATATAATGTCATCAAATAATTTTATATTTGGATATAAAAGTTAGTAATATTGTAGTAGTAGTAGTAGTATTGCTCATTTAGGAGGATATTACATCACTAAGTGTCATAGCGCATCCATTACTTCACCTCCGAGCACGTAAATCTTCAACAAAATATGCAGATACTGTCAAAATCGGTTCCAGGGAGTATATAGGGATATAACGTTTAAAAAAAAAAAAAAAAAAAAAAAATCTTTTTAATTTTTTTTTTTTTTTTTTTTTATGTATTTTTTGATGTTGTGTTTTTCTGGAACGAATATTCGAATATTCGCTCGGAAAAACCAACGAATATTCGAAGCCTGAAAAATGGTATTCGGGCCAGCCCTACTATATAGTAGAAAATATGCGATTCGGAACGCAACCTTAGTTTAAATGTGCTTGTTGCTCCATGGAGGTATTGGGTGGAGTGGAACAGTCTGATATAAAGTGTCAGGACAGACAGACAGACAGACAGACAGACAGACAGACAGACAGACAGGTATTGGGTGGAGGGGAACAGTCAGGACTCTGTCTATGCTGGTGCTCCTACGTGAGCATCCATTTTATACCTTCTGCTGTACGTCCAGGTTTTTTTTTCTTAGCAGTACAATCAAAAACTGAAACATTTCTTGGGCTCTTCTTGGGGATTTTTCTGAGCCTCTGCACCAGTTTTCGAGGGGTTTGTAAACGCTGCCATACTGATAAAATACAGAGAGAGGTTTGTGGAGCTGATAATAGGCTTAATCAACTTTGTGTGGGTCAACTCGTTTTTTTAAGGCGCGCTGTCTTGAATGTAACCGACAATAATTCATAAGAAAAAAAGTTACGCACTGTCGCTTTAAACCATTCACATCTTCTCCACAAGCCTCTGAAACAAACCCACCAGCCTCTGTCTGTTCTCGCTCTGATCTGAGCCTAAATCGTCGATCAATCTCTCGTAAAAGTCACCGCGTAGTAAAATGTCCCTCTCTGCTTGCTGTCCGTCCTTACCAGCATCCCCCCCTCCTCCTCCTCCTCCTCCTCCTCCTTTCTTTCCCAAAGCTTTCTCTCTCTCTAACTCCTCTCTATCTCTGTCTACAACCACTCGATCCCTCTCCAAAAGCGCCCGGTCCCTGTCCAAAAAAGCCCTGTCTCGGTCCAACAACACCCTCTCTCGTTCAATGGAGGCTCTGTCCCTCGCCAGGGCAAGCGTGTCTCTCTCCAACGCGTTCTTGTCGATAGCTAGGAGCTGCCTGTCTCGTTCTAGCGCCACTAATTCACCGTCGAATTCGGCTTGGTCTCTTTCTAACGCTCTCCGTTCCGCGTGAATTTCCGCCATTTTCTTGTCCACCTCTCCGGCTTCTTTTAGGATGATTCCCGAGTAGTAAATGGGCGTTTTCTGGTCGACTTTGTTGGGAGTATTTTTTCTGGCGGTTTTGTGTTTTTCTACGGTACTGCATTCGGGGAGTATCGTGGCGTAAAGTGGACGATTTTGAATGGTGTTCGTCGGCGATGTGATTTTGGATTTTTCGGACGTGGGGAAATCGGGCAAGATGGTGGCGTAGAGAGGGCGGTTTTGGATCGTGTTGTTGGCCGTTGTTTTTGGCGGGGTTTCGACATGAGTGGTGCATTCTGGGAGGATAGTGGCGTAGAGAGAAGGAGATTGGATGGTGTTGACAGTCACAGTCAGCTCACATTCGGGGCTCGTCACCTGTAGGGAGAGACAGAGAGGATATGTGTGAGTTTGAGGAGGGAGGGAGGGAGGGATGGATGGATGGAT
>CM047513.1:797663-807663 GCA_026122265.1 Ammodytes dubius | reverse complement strand
TTTTTTCGTAATGATATTTCTTTCCGTTATGATGAATCATACTTTGCAAAAAGCAAAATTTACTGTGATAATGCAGTGTGTACAGTTCGGTTTTGGGTGTTTTAAGTGTGCTAAATTATGTAAACTAAACATCCTTGTATAGCATTATTTATTTATTATCATTATGATGGATCAGATAATGGATATCGTAAACATTTACCTTCCTACATAAAAGTAACAAACTGATTGGAATCATCCGTGTTGACTTCAGATCTCCAGAAGAGCTTACTGAATCAAGATGATGACTTCAAGGAATTCAGTGTTTGATAAACTGTACTCATTAGGAAGTATATTGTTTATTGGATATAAAACATGACAAATAACCACACTGAAGTGTGCATCTCATTAAATAGCAAATGTATTTGACCAAAAAAACATGAATTCATTTCAATTCACCGGATCAATGTCAAACAATAAAATGGGCACAACTCACAATGGGCAAAAAAAGGTTTAAGAACAAAGGGTAAAACTATGAACTGAAAAGATTAAAAAATAAATGGCATTTCCCTGTGTCCGTAAATTGTTGAAGACCAAAGGTGAGTAAAGTGAAATAGGTCAACTGCGGCGCGGGACCGGAAGTAAATGATTGTGAAAATAAAAGCGAAATGTGATGTTTACCTTTTGCTTGTTACTTGACAAAGAGATTAGATTTACCAGTTTCCTCAATCATTTTGCTTGCTATTCAACCAAAACTTCTGTACATATCAATTGGCTAACTTTGCCAAATCTGATGCTACTGGATGACAAAGAGTAGCGCCTCGTTCTGTGCTCATATGTTGCTTTTATTTTGAAACATTCATTGAACTTCCAGCCCCGCGCGCAACTGGTGTTTGTATTTGACCATTTCATCATTAGAGGACCGCTTCTAAAGTATAATGTAAAAAACGGCACATTTTGTTTGCATGTGCATATCATATTAGAATACTATTTGTGTGCAATTTAATTGAAGGTGAAAAGTTCTATATATTCTAGATTTGGATCATTCTTCGACGAAGGGGAATTTTGTGTCCCTGGCAGATATAATGTAAACAAAAGCACATTTATGTTTAATGTATGTCACACTTCATTTACACAAAAATTACTCTTAATTTAAAAAACAAGGTACACCAGACAATACTTTTAGTATACAGTCCCCTCCAAAAGTATTGGAACAGTGAGGCCAATTCCTATGTTTATACTGTAGACTAGAAACATTTGGGTTTGACACCAAAAGATGAATATGAGACAATACAGGTAGTCAGCAGTTGCAACTCACTGTAAAGAGAAGAAAACATTCATACAAATGTGTGATTAGATATTTCAACACAATTACAACGTTAGCATGTTTGTTTGATATGCCCAAAATAAACTGATGTTTTAATAATCTGAGTGCTCCGTGTTTGAATCATGTTGCTTCACTTAACAGCTAACTAAAACACTAAAAGCTAAGATACTTGATATGTGACGAGCACATTGGAAATAAATGGATTGAACATGCAGTGGAATTACTGATAAAGAATATTATCATAAACAATGTCACTTAGCCTATAACGACGGGTAATACCGAAGAAAACCTAGGTCTATTAGCGTATGTAGGCTAAAGAAAACACGTGCCGTTCTATTAATTATTTTGGTTTCGTATCTGTATAAAAACAATACTTCATAGACTATACAACTGTCAATATCTTACAGTTTACACATTATTGTCTTCACACGAGGGACCCATCCGTACATGAACCATGGACCTGAAGCTAATAAAAGACTGGTTATGGTCATAGATAGTAAATAATAGGTTATGGTTAATGCACTGAACAATTACATCCGGGTCACTGAGCTGTCAATCATATTATAAAACGCTCCGGACTGGCTATGCTCCTTTTTAATGCACCGAACAAGTACATCCGGGTCACTGAGCTTTCGATCAAATAGTTATTGGCCAATAGGGACGCACCCCTGCAAAACCCTCCCACAGGAGTCTTCTTCTTTGAGATGACCGTTGGCAATCCTTTTTGTCGCATTACTGCCTCCTTCAGCATTTATACTGACATTACATTTCATGACAGATGACTCAAAAAAATATACACACAAAAACACAATGCGTCTTACAACAAAATCTGACAATCACCTTCCTCACATCCAGTGTTTTTCCACAAAAATATCCTTTTGTGTTTTTTCTCATCATCAATGCAGACAGATTACAAAAGAACAAACAAGAAAGTTGGGAGCATAACTGCAAAGCTGACTTTGAGAGGAACGTCTGATCATTGAGAAAGAAGCATAGGGAAATAAAAAAAATTACACAAAAAGTTGATCTCAGACCCAATGTGCATTAAGTACAAAGCAACCCTGATTGACAGCATCCTGAATTTTACAATAAATCTAATTTAAGCAATGATTCAAAACCATATCAGATTATTTTGTGGTGATTAGATACTTGATTATATGCCAATAGTAAAAATAAGTTGATGCTCTGAAGGGACAATATTTGCTGCACACAGCTAATAAATATGTTTTTCTATTGTTCAGCCTGTTACATGTAGACCACTACCTATACTGAATTACCCTGAACCGGCCTGTAATTAGTACGCTGTGCTGTGGGAATTTTTCTTGCTTTGAGATAAATTTTTTCTACAATTTAAAGTTAAGTTTTAACTTTTTTTCTGTCTTTTGTAGATGCATCACTCAATTTTTAACGTTGATTCAAAGCCAGAGGTCAAACGCTGCACAACTTGCTGCCATCTCTTTCACTGCCCCCTATGCCCAACATTTAAACCAACCGGAAACACAAAGCTTCAGTGCCACCTGGAATCACACATAAGAAATTCCATTACATTTAAAGGTAATATATTTATATGTGTAGAAAGCATATAAGAATGTAAGTGTATACGTCTGTATACAATATTTATGTGTGCGTGTGTCACTGACTTATTTCCCCTCTATCTTTTGCCTAAATTGATCTTAGATAAAAAGATATGCAGGTGCAACCTCAGCTGCAGAGATGGGGGGCATTATCATTGCCCCCTATGTGGCAAAACAATCATCAGAAAGTCGGATATGGATCAACACCTGAAATCTTGCACAAACAAGCAAGCCAGTCCATCCACCTCAGCTGCCGTCCATACCTCCAACCAAAACCCCATCACAGTC
The DNA here is from genome assembly GCA_026122265.1 of Ammodytes dubius. Taxonomy (NCBI): domain Eukaryota; kingdom Metazoa; phylum Chordata; class Actinopteri; order Uranoscopiformes; family Ammodytidae; genus Ammodytes; species Ammodytes dubius. Next base: position 804,498 of record CM047513.1, on the reverse strand, counting down.
AGGACAGCCATGACCTCTCCAGCACCGACTGCTCCTTCTCCACAACATTCAATTGTTGTTTCTTCCTCTGCTGCCTCTGCTGCCCAGAATAGTCCAAAATGTTTGAAAAAGGCAAAATGTCCACATTGTAATTTGACTTTCTACAAGAAAAACATAGGGAAACATATCCAGAGGTCTCACAGCAAAAAACAAAAGGACATAACAGTACACGACCATTTAAATTGTGTCTGTGTAGATGCCACAAATGGCATTTCTGCTGTACAAAGAGCACGGCATGGCTTCTCTGTGCCTGTACACGTACAAAACAAAACCTGGGGTCATTTGCATAAAGTGCAGTGTGAGTTGGAGGAATGTATCCAATATCACTTAATGGCAGTGAGAAGTGGACTAACATCTAGGCATTGCGAACACATCCAGTCACTGCAGTACTGCAAGGATACAGCTCAAGAGGAACATCTGCAAGAACAAGTCCTATCCGAAATGGTCAAATTGCATTTTTTTGGCGATGCAAAAAAGGCAACATGCCTAAAAAGACAAAGAAAGGCTCAGGCGTGTCACGTGCCTCTGTGTGTACAAGTAGCAATTGAAGACACCCAAAAGCAGTTGTGTTTCTCTGTGCATGAGCCTACTGTGAAATACTACAGTCGCCTTGGGAGGATCATGGTAACCTTCAATCCACAAGAGAACACGTGGCATTGTCCTTGTGCCAAACCAAGGGTCTCTTGTGTGCATAAAAACCTCAGCAAATGGCATTTATTCCAAAATCACCGGTCCTTTTTTAAAACACAGACAGAGACAGCCTCAACACCTCATCAGCACCAGGGCACTGTCTACCCACCTTTGGATGCAGAATTAAAGCGGCTTGTGAACTACATCCACACATTCAAAAAGCTTCCAGCAGACCTTCCAGCTGACCTGGTGAAGCCTAAGGCCTTGACCGATTATCTGACAGAGTTGCATCCAACAGAGACGATCTGTACCTTCTGTCCAGGGTCAGTTAATCTTGAGAAGTCAGCGGTAATATCCAGAAATGCCAAGATAATCACCATGAATGGTGTGATTAAGAGTAAGTTATTGTTTTACTTATTTTTATGATAGTTTGCAATTTTTTAACATGACATCTAATTAGTTACTAATTTTCTTTTTCCAGATGTTTCAACCTATTTCAGGAGATGTCCACAGTGCAAAATGTCCTACAGGTATCAAGAGTGGTCAAATGGAATGCATAACTTTGATGACCATGCAATATTGAGCCTGGAATTATGCCTTTTTTTAAGACACAACTTGCAGGTAGGTGCAATGAAATATTTAGGCTGAGGAAAAATGCTCAAATATATTGTGTTTGTTTGTTAATAACTTATTTGTTCATCTAGAAAATGCAATGTTTAACATTTTTATTTTTTACTGTTATATCTCTTTCAGAACCACGTCGCTGTGTCCAAGGTCATAAACTCCCTCGAAAGCCTTAGGAATGAAAAATTCCCTGCAAGAGACACCATCCTCCATGGCTACTACCACTTCGAGGCATTAGTGAATCACGACTATTCATTTTCCTGTGTGTGCTGTGGATACCACCCGCCAATAGTTGTGATGGACCTTCACAGAAAAGGCGTCTTCAACCTACCTGGTTAGCTACAATGTCTAGTTTGGTTTTAGAGTCTTTAAATACACACACACACACACACACACACACACACACACACACACACACACACACACACACACACACACACACACACACACACACACACACACACACACACACACACACACACACACACACACACACACACACACACACACCACACATATATAGTGTGTACATATGTGTGTTAACAAATACATTTCATTTCCTACTAGTGACTGACATGCAAGAAGCCTCTGAAGACTTCACTGGTGAAGTGAACATTGAAGAGTTCTGGGATTCTGTACAACTGGAGATGATTGCACGTGGATTTTCCAAAAGTATTAACATGCTTTCAAATGTCTCCTAATTTATAAAAACATTAATTTTATGATTTAACAAACGCATCATTAATGTGTTGTTTGGTTTGTTATCTCCCAGGTCGAGCAAAAAACACCTTTGCTGTTCATCCTAGTTTTGAGCGCTGGGCCCCATGGATTGGGAAGAATACACGCAAATCCGAGACAGTGTTAAACACAGAGTTTGAAAAACGTTCATCTTCAAAGTCCTCCACTGAAGCAGAAGTCAGTATGGTGTCTGAGGACCGGCTTGTTGATGAACTCATGAAGCAGAAGGTAAAGTTGTATGTCTGGATTTTTCTTAAATCTTTATCTCTACACTACTTATTGAAAAATGACAATATTTTTAATTTGAGTTTTGTAGAAACGTTGTCAGTAGTTTATATAATAAAATCAAAATGCCTCAAAATAGTAAAACAAGAGACACCGAACATTTGATGTGGTCTCTTAATTTAAAGACAGAACCTTCTTAATTTTTTCATTCTCTGTATTTGTAAAAGGTTTCAACAGTGCGCAAGCTCTGTAAGGCCTGCAATTTGGATTCGAATGGATCGCGGATGGATCTTGTTGTCAGACTGAGGGAGGAAATGAAGACACGTCATTCATATGATAAAATATTCCAGAAAATCTGGGGAGCATCTGGTAATGGACATCGCACATCAGAACTTTGAGAGTAATTATTTGTATATTTTATAATAACTTTGTTTTTCAACGTTTGTTATAGGTGGGTGGTCAGTGATCCTGTGCCCTCATGGTGTGGTTTACAGTTTGAAGTTTAACCTAAGGGCAGAGTCTCCAAGAGATTATGCAGATCTCCTTTTGTCTTGGATGCATCTGCCAAATGTGTCTGTGTACGATTTTGCTCGGGGCTTGGCAACTCATGGCAACCTCCGATCCCCAACCTCACTGCCTTTCCAGCCACATGAAGGGAGACTGGCTGCATCTACCCCAGAGAACATCACAGCAGCACAGCAGACAAAACTCAGTGTCTCTCTACCATGGCTGACTGAAAAATTACAAAGTCCTGATGAAGATGGACATCCTGTCACTGGCTCCTCAGACCACTATGTGTTATATGACAGATTCCACGAGGCAAACACAAACAATCCACAGGAAGTCTTAAGAAGGATCGATCTGGTCCCGGAACTGCAGGGTTCTTTAAATAGCCAGGTGGCTGAGCAGCTTTTTTCTACCATGCGGAAAAATAACTACTTTCTGAACAACATGGCGCCATCAACACACATCTTTTTGATGAGAAACCTTGTTCACCACAAAAACAGAAACACCAATGCAAAACTTTTGGAGAAGCAGCTAGAGAGAGGACTATCACACCATGTGCAGGAAATCTCTCTAGACAGCTGTGGACAAGCAGTTCTTGGTAAATATGAGGTTGAAGAAATGTATTTTGCTTCCATTTATAATTTGTAAAACTGCTTTTAATAGAATAATTATTATAATTATGATAATCCTTATAAAGCATTAACTAACTGTCATCCCACCACCACCGACCACCACTGTTAACGTAGCCCCTACAGTTCACGCAGAAGCTTCTGGCATGAGTGCCACTGCAGCAGTGGAAGCTCCAGTGCAACACCAAAGGTATGGGTTATAGGAACAGAAAAGGCACTGTAGTTTGTAATGTCAACAATAATAACACTTTTTGTACTCTTGTACCAAATTGACTCTTAAACCGGAATATGAACCAAACCATGACTTCTCTGTACCGTCAAACCCTAGTTTCTATTGTAAAAGCTGAGGATTTTCATGTTTTACATGAGAAGCATCTTGCTAATGTCACCCTTTGACATTTTTACGTAGGAGAAGATGGATAGAGTACAACATGACGCATGGAAGAGAGCAGGGGCAGGAATTGGCAACCTGTATTGAGCAGGTATTTTATTTATTATTTATTAATAATTTATTTTAGATTTTGTTTGTTTACATTCAGTGCTCATGCTTTCAGTATTTATGCTTTATACTAACTGTCTTCCAATAGAACATTTTAAAATAAAATCTTATTTGTTTCAGTTGCCATCTTGCCTCTTGGAATTAATTTTTGCAGAGGTGGTCCTCCAGGATGGGGACATTGCTCTGATGACCCTGTCCCTGGTGTGTTCCTGCTTCAAAGCAGTGTGGAACAGGACGCATTCAGGAGAAAAGTACATTTTCTGTGGCTTGACAGTAAGATTACAAATATGGTTGTAGCTATACAGTTATGGTTATAAACTGCATGTTTTCCATGTTAAATCAATTTGATAGATCATCTTATTCTCAAAATTGTCTTCAACAGGTTTCAACTGGACAAAGTTTTCCCCTGGTTACAGGGAAGACTTTTATAAAATGTACACTCTTGATACATGCAGAGAGTGCCGGGAAACTTATAAAAAACTGCATACCAGGTATAAAAATGGTGCATGGAAATGTAATGAGTACTTCTTTCAGTTATTGCTACCTAAAGATGGCAGTGAAAACTAAGAGAACTTGTTTGTTTTAAAACTTTTGATAGCAGTTGTTGCAAAGACTGTATTGTGTTGACCAAGTACTGGAAAAAAATGTATACCTATATTACCTTTAAAACACAAGTAAACATTGCAATTACAAGTAATAAGACCCAAGAGACACAACAATATAACCTTACAGTGAGTATCTCTATGGGTAAAATACTGACCAGAGGACTTCTACACACCAAGGATTTCTTCAATGTGTTAATCCATAGAAAATAAAAGTGGACCCTCCAACAAGGACTGTTTTTATTTACCGACAGGCTATGCGGGAAAGGGGAAAAGAGGGGAGCTGCAGGGCATCTACTCGGAGGGCTCTCACACTGGCTTCTGTTCACACTTCTGCCAGCTCTGTGCAGGGTTCTCCGAATAAATGGCCCATGGCTTGATGGGTGAGCATTTATTTATTTTTATTCGTGATTTTATTTAGTTGAAAAGTTTCCAGGATGCTGTTAATGTTGTGTCCATGTGTATGCCACATCAGGCTTTGGCTACACAACTAATACTTGTTAGTAGGATCAATTATGTATTGTCTTTTGTCTTCCCATGGAATTTGTTGACAAAGTATAGAATATATCACTAGATTTATCCTTGCATGACTCCTTTCCATTGCAGACACTCCAAAAAAACCCAGGATCTGGAAACGACAGGCATTCTGGGGTGGAGAGAAGCAGGAAGTGTGCACAGTGTGCACCACAAAAGTCCATGGGTTCCAAACTGTGTGATACACACAAGCACCATTCTTACAGTATTTTCTAATGAAAGTGTTTTATTTGAAATCAATCAGATCAGTTTCATTTTCAGTTTATTTCGATCACACAGATTCACAACATCACACACACAAGCAAAAAAAATAAAAACACAAAAAAAAAAATCATTTTTCGTTGGTCCCTCAGGATCTTTTTTAATTATTATATATATATTTGTTTTAATAATTTGTTTGATAGTTATTATAAATATTATTGCTATGATTAATTCTTGTATATGTTAAACATATTACATGTAAAGTTATGACACAAAACAAAATAAATCCACAATACATACTCACAGTGCCATTCATGCCTCACTTTTATGTTTGTTAAGCATCTTCTTTTTCAGTATTTTTTTAAATCTTTGTAAATCGTCATCATTTATACTTCGAAGATTTTAAATGTCAAAAGTTAATCTTTTATGTTTTGCTGCTTGTTGTTAGTGTTTTGTAGGTCTGTGTGTTGTGTGTGTCAATGTGTGTTTTTCATTGTGTTTTGCATCAGTGAGCTTGTTTTGAGATGTATGAAGAGTTTTGTTGCAGTTTGTTTAATAAAATATTGCATTTTGTATTCTGTGTGTTTAAATAGCCTATTTTAAACATTTCATAGCACGAAGATGCCAGATTAATAACCCAAGTAAATAATGATGGCTAAACTAAATGTCCTCTGGCTAAACGTTTAAAAGGCGAGTTAGACCCCTGTTCAATTTAAAAAGGTTTGTAACTGAGTATACATTGTGCTTTGCTGTCAGTCACTGCCTCACGTGACTTCAGGCTGCAGCACATAATACACATGATCGCCAGTCATATTCCCCGTGAAATTATTGATTTAGGGGATAATGCTTTGTTAGCTAGGTGGAGCTGTTGTTAAACATATTGGCGATTACAAGATTACATTTACTGTTTTGGCTGCCGCAGTCTCCCGTTGCTCGTATCCTTGGTCCGACTTCCCAGTACATCGTGAACGCACCATAAAAGCCACATTCTGTCGTTGCTAAGTGAAAATATAAACGAGTGGTCTAATTATTATTTTCTTTAGTAAGTAAGTGATCATGGTATAAACGGGTAAAGATTCCCAAGCTACCGATTTGTATTTTATTTTGTAATATAAAACGGAACTTGCGGCAGCAATTTCCGGTCTGCTGGTGGAGGTTTCTGTGGGTGGAGGTCTGCAGCGGAAGTTCGTGTGGGTGGAGGTCTGCAGCCAGACCCCTCTCCCTGCAGCAGCTGTTATGAAGCGCAACATCCACATCACACGATACCGAAAAGGCGGGAAGCATTTCAAAATAAAGCATTTAAACCTGCAGTGTGTAGAATTTTGGGTTTTATTTCCTAGCAGATTTTGTAGAAAGTAATTATAATATCCAGAAGTACATTTAATTTAGTGCATAATAGCTGAAAAAAATGTTTTGAATTATTTTTCCCTTAGAAAGGGTCTCATATATGTCCATATTTCTGTATATTTTGGACCAAGGCCTAGTGCCGCCATCTTGAAAGTGTCATAGTTGGAATGTCATCAGGTGCATTGTTTAAAATGTAGAATTGTTCTTGTCCTTGAAGGCCACTGTAGCTTCTGTTATTATTCGAAAGGGTTGGGGTTACC
>CM047513.1:785163-787663 GCA_026122265.1 Ammodytes dubius | reverse complement strand
GGAGAGAGGCAGTCCTCTCTACGAGCTCTCTGCCAGCTCCCTGGCCTCCGAAGACCTCGAGATCATAGTCATACTGGAAGGTCTGTGTGTGTGGGGGGGGGGAGGGGGGGGGGGTCTGTGTGTGTGTGTGTGGGGGGGGGGGGTCTGTGTGTGTGTGTGTCTGTGTGTGTGTGTGTGTGTGTGTGTGTGTGTGTGTGTGTGTGTGTGTGTGTGTGTCTGTGTGTGTCTGTTAGGGCTGGGTATCGTCAAGGACTTCGCGATACGATACGTATCACGATACAGTCTGCCCCAGGGCAGCTGTGGCTACTATCATAGTTTACCACCACCGGTATGACTGTGTGTGAATGAATTGAACCTGGAACCCTGTAAAGCGCTTTGAGTCACAGAGAAATAAAGCGCTATATAAATCCAATCAATTAAAAATTAAATTATTAATTATACACTGGTCACGATACGATATATCACGATATATTGCGTATCTTGATATATCACGATATATTGCGATATTCCATTAACAAGTTGCCTTGTCAAACATAACAGCACAATATATTGATAATTGCACAGACAAATGAAGTCAAAACTATTTCATTCACAACTTCCTTTACTATTTTCTTCCTTTTTTTTGGTTTTGGCAAATGATCAAACACTGCTGCATCTGCCATAACATCAAAATAACAAATCCAATACACTCTTGTACTAACTGTACAGGACACACTGAACATGAAAACACATCAGTGTGCTTTTGTGACACAGTGAATCTTAAGTATTCTTATAAACAAAACTGATCTAACTTCAATAGTCAGTATCCTAGAGGCTCAGGCCTGACAGCAGACATGGGTTTGAATCTGACCCGTGGTTGTTCTCTGCATTTCTTTCCCTCTCTGCCCCATTTCATATCTGTCTCTCTGCACTGTCAATAAAGCCTTGAAAAAAAAAAAATAAAAAAAAATATTTTTAGTTATAAAAATCGATACTGATATCGCGAAACTAAGTTTTGCGATATAGCGCGATATCGATTTTTTGACACAGCCCTAGTGTGTGTGTGTGTGTGTGTGTTTTGTGTGTGTGTGTGTTTTATGAGAATAAACCTTAGAAAATGTTCACTTCTAAAACTTTCAGTATTTTTATATTCCTCAACGGTTTGGAAAGCATTAAAGGTGCACTGTGTAACTTTTGTGTGTGTCAGAGAAGTGAAACATTTTCTAAGGTTTATTCTCATAACTGAATAAACAAACTTTAGTCAGTTAAGTTCATTTCCATCCTGTGTCACACACTCAGAGGATGGAAATGAACATTATTTCTGCATCTCTCTAACCCATTCTTTCCCTCTCTCTCTCTCTCTCTCTCTCTCTCTCTCTCTCTTTCTTACAGGTGTGGTTGAGACTACAGGTATCACGATGCAGGCGCGCACCTCCTACACCCCCGAAGAAATCCTATGGGGCCGTCGGTTCGTTTCCATTATAACCGAAGAGGACGGCAGATACTGTGTCGATTATTCTAAATTCGGTAACACTGTTCCTATTCGAATGCCAGGAATGAGTGCTAAGGACTTGGATTTAGCCCGCGGAGTTCAAGAAGGGTTTCCGACCCTCTGTTGCAAGGGTGGGGGTTGGTTCGGGCAGGGAGGGGGGGTTTTAGGAGAGGTGGGGGCCGCACGTGTGATAATAACTCGTCCGTAAGTCATCAACCGTGGTATGCACACACACACACTAACACACACACGGACGCACACACACACACGGACGCAAACGCACACACACACACGGACGCGAACACACACACAGAGAATAACAGACAGGAAAAGAAAGGCCAGAAGAAGACAGTTCAGCTAGAGGTGATCGGTCGACAGATTGAAGAGGATGGACTGGGAGACATGAGCGACTAGAAAGAACTACAATACCCAGAGTTCATAGCTGCACACACACACACACACACACAAACACGGATGCACACACATACACACAAGGAGGCACACGCACAAACACGGACGCAAGCACACACACACACAAGGAGGCACGTACAGATGCAAGCACACACACACACATGGACGCACACACAAACATACATAAACAAGGATGCACATACATACAAGGAGGCACGCACACACACACACATAAACATGGACGCACGCACACACACACACAACTCGAAGGGCCAAAAATTCTGAGAATTTTTACTGATATCGCGAGAAAAAAGTTGTAATTCAACCAAAAAGTAGTAAGTCGTAATATAACAAGAAAATAGTCGTACATTTTTATTTTACTTTTCTTTATTTTATAAGAAAAAAAATCATTATTTAAAAAAGAAAAATCTTAATTTTTATAATTTTATAATTTTTTTTTTTAAGATATTTTTTTTGTTGTTGCATTTTTATGCTTTTTATTGATAGTGTAGAGACAGAGGTGAAATGGGGCAGAGAGGGGAGTGACATGCAGAGAACGACCGCGGGCTGGAATCGAACCCGGGTCTGCTGCTGGCCGAGGCCCATGGGGGGACGCCC
>CM047513.1:775163-777663 GCA_026122265.1 Ammodytes dubius | reverse complement strand
CACACACACACACACAACACACACACACACACACACACACACACACACACAGTTTACACAAGTGAAGCTCCGGCTCGTCAGTGAGCGGACTGATTTAGTCAGTTTGGTGAAAAGTCCCGAGTGATGTTGTTCGCTCATATCAGCTCTGCTTCAGAACGCATAGAAGGTCTCTCGTCCAATCAAATCACTCGCTCAGAACCACTGCTGTATAATAACCTTTATAAAGATCCCTCCCTCCCTCCCTCCCTCCCTCCCTCCCTCCATCCATCCATCCATCCATCCATCTATTATCTATCTATCTATCTATCTATCTATCTATCTATCTATCTATCTATCTATCTATCTATCTATCTATCTATCTATCTATCTATCTATCTATCTATCTATCTATCTATCTATCTATCCCTCCCTCTCTCTCTCTCTCTCTCTCTCTCTATCTCTCTATCTATCACACTCACCTCTTTCACTGAGGGAGATGCAGGAGTCTTCAAAGGTGCACTCCTGGACGTTCTGACAGAGACCGGTGTAGTCAGCGCATTTATAACATCGCAGGGCTCGGGCTGAAGGACAGGAGAATATAACAGTGTTACAGACAGACAGATATAATGAATGAGGTTTTTCTTCCCTCAGTCTTCCCTCAGTCTTCCCTTGGCCCAGCTGTCCTGTTAATCCTAACCCTACATTTTCCCGTGTGTGATGTCACACATGGGAAAATGACAGTGAGACCATAAAACACTCTTTCTGCCAAAAAAGTCATATCCGACCGTGCAGACACGGTCGGATATGACTTTTTTCTCTCTCTCTCTCACGGTCGCGCATCATCGCATATTTCCATTGGTCATTCTGACCGGAGACATTTGGAATTTTCGGTCTTCCTCATTTTTTTCCGGTCATTGACCGGTAATTACCGGACAACGGAAACTCTGAAAAAAAAGTCATATCCGACCGTGTGACTTTTTTTTCTCTCTCTCTCACGGTCGCGCATCATCGCATATCTGACTCGCGTGTCCGCGCGTAACATATATTGCACATTATTTTAGTCAGAGATAATTATTTCCATTGGTCATTCTGACCGGAGACATTTGGAATTTTCGGTCCTCCTCATTTTTTTCCGGTCATTGACCGGTAATTACCGGACAACGGAAACTCTGCCTTTTCTCAGGCTAGGATGAACCGATTTCTAACACGTTTGCACATTTATACTAAATAGGATCTCAGAGTTCAATACCCCTTCATATTTCCACCGGTGAAGTAGGTCTTTAAGCTGTAAATGTGTATTTATGTTCAATAAATTGACTTAAAAAATTCTCAAAAATAGTTATTTCCCACTCACCTGAATGTATCATCCCAACCGCTATCAGCAGCAACAGTCCCAGGGAGCGCTTCATTTCTTCGCCTTCAAAACCCAGAACTTTAAAAATCCGGTAAAAGTTTAAAAATCCACGAACAGGGAAAGAAAAAGGTTGTAAATGAGTGTGTGTGCGATAGCCGTGTGTGTGTGAGTGTAGCACAGACAGAGACAGAGAGAGAGAGAGAGAGAGAGAGAGAGAGAGAGAGAGAGAGAGACAGAGACAGAGAGACAGACAGAGAGAGAGAGAGAGAGAGAGAGAGAGACAGAGAGAGAGAGACAGAGAGACAGCTAAGCATGTGTCTGTGTGTGCTGCCTCCTAACAGTGACACATTGAGAGTGAAGCTTTGTCTCGGGGAATAAAGAAAGTCTGTCTGGCCAAACGAATCTCCTCCTCCTCCTACTAACACACACACACACACACACACACACACACACACACACACACACACACACACACACACACACACACACACACACACACACACACACACACATAGAACACGCAAAACACACTCACACACACACATAGAGCATGCAAAACACACACACACACACACACACACACACACACACACACACACACACACACACACACACACACACACACACACACACACACACACACACACACACACACACACACACACACACACACACACACACACATATACTGTGTTATGGCTGGAAATACAACATTCAGTATTTTAATTGATTTGTTTTTATATTTTCTAATATTTTGAGATGTAGAATTTTTGATTTTCACGAGACTTTCTGTCTGGACAAGCGAACCTCTTCCAACACTACTCACTCTGCTAGAGACTGACTGTGTTATGGTGGAAAAATTGTAATTTTTTTTTTTTTGGTAAAATGTTTTAATTCTTTTATTTAAATGTTGTATTTTTATCCATGTTTTAAATTTGTTCCTTTTTTGTATTTGTATTCTTTATTTGATTTTAACCCTGTGAAGCACCTTGAGTGGCCCTGTGCCTGAAATGTGCTCTATAAATAAAATTGCCTTGCCTTAAAATCAGATTTTCAATTCTAGAATTCACTAGATTTTTTTTTTTGTTTTAGATTTTTTTTGGCATTTTTATGCTTTATTGTCAGTGCAGAGAGACAGAGTTGAAATGGGGCAGAGAGGGGAGTGAC
>CM047513.1:770163-772663 GCA_026122265.1 Ammodytes dubius | reverse complement strand
TGCTGTAACCTCATTTAAACTGTGACAAGTGTGTGTGTGTGTGTGTGTGTGTGTCTCTCTGTATGTGTGTTTCTGCTTCTGTCTGTGTGCTTGTCTGTGTGTCCCTTGTGTTTGTGTGTGTTACTGTGTCTGTGTGTGACTCTCTGCTTGTCTGTGTGTGACTCTCTGCTTGTCTGTGTGTGTCTCTCTGCGTGTGTGTGTATGTGACTCTCTGCGTGTGTGTGTGTGTCTCTCTGTGTTTGTGTGTGTGTGTGTGTGTCCCTGAGTGTGTGTGTGTGTGTGTGTCCCTGTGTGTGTGTGTGTGTGTGTGTGTGTGTGTGTGTGTGTGTGTGAATGAAATGACCTCTCTGTCCACTAAAGTCTCTAATGGTGTTAACCAGCGACTGCAGCTGCTATGATGACATCAGCTGTTCAGATAAAACCTGAAAAAATCTTTATGTACAAACAAACAGTGTGTGTTTAAAACAGTTGTGTACCCTATGCTTTCACTTTTTCACTGACCTTTTAAGGACATTAAAGGCCTACTTCACCAGTGGAAATATGAAGGTGTATTGAACTCGGAGATCCTATTTAGTATAAATGTGCAAAAAAAAATTAAATCGGATCATCTTAGCCTGAGAAAAAGCAGAAAGAGTGTTTTATGGTCTCACTGTCTAACCCTACATTTTCCTTACTGTGACATCACAGTAAGGGTTCGGATTAACAGGACAGCTGGGCCAAGGGAAGACTGAGGGAAGAAAAACCTCATTCATTATATTATAATAGAGATTTTATAATGATAGAACGCTGGTTCTGTATGGGTGAAGTATTCCTTTAAGGACAGAATTAACCACTACCGAAAACTGATATAAAAATATTGGTCAAACTTAAAGGAATACTTCACCCATACGGAACCAGCTTTTCGTGACAAGTTTTACGTAACCAATATCAGGAAATTCTGAACCGATTTGAACAAGTGATTTCTGGTTCCGGCTGCCCTAGTGTTTAGCGCTCTGCATAGCCACCCCAGACGGTCAGCAGGGAATACGTCTAAATGCATGTACGTAATTATTTGATAAGCTAGTATGGTTAAACATGACTATAAATCATTATAACAACGTTTATAGGTCATAAAAGTCGAAAAGTATAATAGGTCCACTTTAAATCAACTTCAGTGCTGATCAGAACTTCCAGACTTTGAGTAGCCTGGCCCTGGACATCCAGACCCATATCTAGAACGGTCTGGATTTCTAGGCTATACTTTTTTTTTTTTTTTTTTTTAACCTTTATTTCTACAGGTAAATCCCATTGAGAGCGAAGACTCTTTTACAAGGGGGACCTGTTTTCCTTTCACACGTTACCATTCATACACACATTCATACACCGATAGCAGGCTAACTATCGACATTCACACTTTGAATACTTTGAGTGTATGAAACTGAAATAAAAAAGTGAATGACCATGAATTTATATTTGGTTCATCTCATTTATTTCTGAATCCAGCAGTGAAACAATCTCACATTTCAACATCAGATATCAGCAGTTTATCAATCTTCTTCAGCTCTGGATGTACGGTTGTTCCGTGTGTATGTTTTTTCCTGTGTTAAAATAATAAAAAAAATAATAATAATAAAAAAAAAAATAATAATAATTATGATTAAAAAAATTCTGAAAGGTTTGAATACATTTGGCAATATCTATCTAATAACGTGCCTCTCTTTAAACCTGCAGTGTGTAATATGACATCATCAAGAAAGTTCTACAAAGTTCTAGAATGCAACGCTCCCTGGGTAACCCCAACCCCTTTAGAATAATAACAGAAGCTACAGTGGCCTTCAAGGACAAGAACAATTCTAAATTTTAAACAATGCACCTGATGACATTCCAACTATGACACTTTCAAGATGGTGGCACTAGGCCTTGGTCCAAAATGTGCAGAAATATGGACATATATGAGACCCTTTCTAAGGAAAAAAATAATAATAAAAAAAAAAAAAAAATGTCAGCTATTATGCACTAAATTAAATGTACTTACTTGGATATTATAATTACTTTCTACAAAATCTGCTAGGAAATAAAACCCAAAATTCTACACACTGCAGGTTTAAACCTGCAGTGTGTAGAATCTTGGGTTTTATTTCCTAGCAGATTTTGTAGAAAGTAATTATAATATCCATAAGTACATTTCATTTAGTGCATAATAGCTGAAAAACATTTTTAGAATAATTTTTTTTCCCCTCAGAAAGGGTCTCATATATGTCCATATTTCTGCATATTTTGGACCAAGGCCTAGTGCCACCATCTTGAAAGTGTCATAGTTGGAATGTCATCAGGTGCATTGTTTAAAATTTAGAATTGTTCTTGTGCTTGAAGGCCACTGTAGCTTCTGTTACTATTCAAAAGGGTTGGGGTTACCCAGGGAGCGTTGCATTCTAGAACTTTGTAGAACTTACTTGATGATGTCATATTACACACTGCACCTTTAAGGTCCAACAATCTAGATGGTGTAAAAAATTCAAGT
>CM047513.1:750163-755163 GCA_026122265.1 Ammodytes dubius | reverse complement strand
CTTTCAGCTCACACCTCTTGAGCAGTTCGGCCAGTGTGTATGTGTGTGTGTGTGTGTGTGTGTGTGTGTGTGTGTGTGTGTGTGTGTGTGTGTCAGTGTGAGTGTGAGTGAGTGTGTGAGTGTGTGTGTGTCTGTGCCTGTGTGTGTGTGTGTGTGTGTGTGTGTGTGTGTGTGTGTGCCTATGTGCCTATGTGTGTATGTGCCTATGTGCGTGCCTGTGTGTGTGTGTGTGTGTGTGCCTAATATGTGCCTATGTGTGTGTGTGTGTGTGCGTGCCTATGTGCCTATGTGCCTATGTGTGTATGTGCCTATGTGTGAGTGTCTGTGTGTGAGAGAGTGTGTGTGAATGTCTCCATGTCTCTGTGTGTGTGTATTACCTTCGTTCATGTACTGGTCCACCACTTTCAGCTCACATCTCTTGAGCAGTTCGGCGAGCGGTCTCAGATCAGAGTAGGGTCGCCCCTCTGAAGCTACGTGGTACGCGGCGTTGAAGAGCAAAAGCATGTTCTTACACATCTCCTCTGTCTTCTCCGGGTGCATTCGGAGCTTGTAGAGCTGCAGACACTTCTTATGCAGGTTGCTCTGGCTGTGAAGTTTGATCGTGTGGATCTTAAACTGCTTCGAACCTGTTATGGGAATGAATATTGTGTGAAAATACTGTATGAAATATATACTGTATAATAATAATAATAATAATAATAATAAATTTTATTTGTAAAGCACTTTTCATAAAGTAATCTCAAAGTGCTACAGAAACCAGAAACAAAAATAAACAACAGACTAAGAGAAAAAGTATTATATATGGTATTGTCATAAATTGTGAATCGTCATACAATAGACAGACAGAGAGACAGAGAGACAGAGAGACAGACAGACAGACAGACAGACAGACAGACAGACAGACAGACAGACAGACAGACAGACAGACAGACAGACAGACAGACAGACAGACAGACAGACAGACAGACAGACAGACAGACAGACAGACAGACAGACAGACACACTCACACACAGCTCCGGGAAAAAATTAAGAGACCAGTCTGGATTTTTCTTCAATCTTCATCTCTACATTACTTAATGAAAATGCTCTTAAATGACAAAAAATGTATTGGAATTTGGTAGAAATGTTGTCAGTTTATATTATAAAACCAAAATGTTCATTCTACTCAAACATATGTCTATAAATAGTCAAACGAGAGACACTGAACATTTGGACACTGGTCTCTTCATTTTTTCCCAGAGCTGTAAATTTCAATTCCACGACAAACCATTTTGGTTTTATAATATAAACTACCGACAACATTTCTACCAAATTTACAATAAAAATATTGTCATTTAGAGCATTTCCATGAAGTAATGTAGAGATGAAGATTGAAGAAAAATCCAGACTCTTCATTTTTTATCAAATAAAGCTTAAAGGGACACTACACTGTGTAACATTTTAAGTAATACATTAGCTAAAATCAATATCCTCATTCATAAATATGTCCTCATTGGTGTAAAATCACCTCTGCCAATAATCTGAATTATCCTCCTGAGCGGAGAATTACAAATATTAATATTAAATTTTGTACATTGAGCAGGCAAGTCTTATGGAGGCATCCCTGTTTTTTGGAATGTCATCAGGTGCATTGTTTAGAATTTAGAATTGTTCTTGTCCTTGAAGGCCACTGTAGCTTCTGTTATTATTCTAAAGGGTTGGGGTTACCCAGGGAGCGTTGCATTCTAGAACTTTCTAGAACTTTCTTGATGATGTCATATTACACAGTGCCCCTCAAAAAAAATACATAAATAAAAAATTAAAAGAATTCCACGACTAACCTAAGATGAAGGCAGAAGTTCTGGATGACTGGACCGTGTACTGTCGACACACGTGACACCACATTTTAGAATAATAACAGAAGCTACAGTGGCCTTCAAGGACAAGAGCAATTCTTAATTTTAAACAATGCACCTGATGACATTCCAACTATGACACTTTCAAGATGGCGGCACTAGGCCTTGGTCCAAAATATGCAGAAACGTGGACATATATGAGACCCTTTCTAAAGGAAAAAAATATAATTCAAAACGTTTTTTTCAGCCATTATGCACCAAATTAAATTTACTTATGGATATTATAATTACTTTCTACAAAATCTGCTAGGAAATAAAACCCAAAATTCTACACACTGCAGGTTTAAAAAAATAAATAAAAAATTAAAATAATTCCACGACTAACCTAAGATGAAGGCAGAGGTTCTGGATGACTGCACGGTGTATTGTCGACACACGTGACACCACATCTCGTTGATGGTCGGCGAATATCGGAGGAACCAGAACTTCTTGAGCCACTCCTGTTTGAAGCGGCGGATCCGTCTCCCTCCGACCGCGGAGATCTGTGATGGATCAAGAAAGTGTATAAGTATAAAAGAAACACAAGTGGGAAGCTGAGACTTAAATAATAATAAAAAAAAACAATAATAATAATAACAAGAAGAAGAAGAAGAAGAATGATAATAATAATAATACTAATAATAATAATAATAATAATAATAATGATAATAATAATAAGAATTAAGTGTATAAGAGGAACACAAGTGGGAAGCTGAGACTTAAATAATAAAAAAAACAACAACAACAACAACAATAATAAAAATAATACTAATAAGAATAATACTAATAATAATACTACTACTAATAATTATAAAATAATACTAATAATAGTAATAATAATAATAGTAATAATAATAATAATAGTAATAATAGTAATACTAAGAAGAAGAAGAAGAAGAAGAAGGAGAAGAAGGAGAAGGAGAAGAAGGAGAAGAAGAAGAAGAAGAAGAAGAAGGAAGAAGAAGGAGAAGGAGAAGAAGAAGAAGAAGAAGAAGAAGAAGAAGAAGAAGAAGAAGAAGAGAAGAAGAAGAAGAAGAAGAAGAAGAAGAAGAAGAGAAGAAGAAGAAGAAGAAGAAGAAGAAGAAGAAGAAGAAGAAGAAGAAGAAGAAGAAGAAGAAGAAGAAGAAGAAGAAGAAGAAGAAGAAGAAGAAGAAGAGAAGAAGAAGAAGAAGAAGAAGAAGAAGAAGAAGAAGAGAAGAAGAAGAAGAAGAAGAAGAAGAAGAAGAAGAAGAAGAAGAAGAAGAAGAAAGAAGAAGAAGAAGAAGAAGAAGAAGAAGAAGAAGAAAGAAGAAGAAGAAGAAGAAGAAGAAGAAGAAGAAGAAGAAGAAGAAGAAGAAGAAGAAGAAGAAGAAGAAGAAGAAAGAAGAAGAAGAAGAAGAAGAAGAAGAAGAAGAAGAAGAAGAAGAAGAAGAAGAAGAAGAAGAAGAAGAAGAAGAAGAAGAAGAAGAAGAAGAAGAAGAAGAAGAAGAAGAAGAAGAAGAAGAAAGAAGAAGAAGAAGAAGAAGAAGAAGAAGAAGAAGAAGAAGAAGAAGAAGAAGAAGAAGAAGAAGAAGAAGAAGAAGAAGAAGAAGAAGAAGAAGAAGAAGAAGAAGAAGAAGAAGAAGAAGAAGAAGAAGAAGAAGAAGAAGAAGAAGAAGAAGAAAGAAGAAGAAGAAGAAGAAGAAGAAGAAGAAGAAGAAGAAGAAGAAAGAAGAAAGAAGAAGAAGAAGAAGAAGAAGAAGAAGAAGAAGAAAGAAGAAGAGAGAAAAGAAGGAGAACAAGGAGACAGAGACCTAAATACAAAGCTAAATCAATGTGAACAGTAAACAGACGTGTTTGTCATCAGGAGAAAGCAGCAGGTCAGTGGAGAAGGTTTCATCTGCTGAGTCCATGTCCTGCTCCTCTTCGTCTAGCGGCTGGGAGGGAGTCAGGGGCTCTGGGCCTGAGAAAAAAAAATAATTAAAAACATATTTAAAATTGCCAGGGGGGCGCCTTTAGCTCAGTTGGTAAGGCGTCCCCCTCCCAGGCCGGGCCCAGCAGCAGACCCGGGTTTGATTCCAGCCCGCGGTCGTTCTCTGCATGTCACCTCCCCTCTCTGCCCCATTTCACTGTCTCTCTGCACTGTCAATAAAGCATAAAAATGCCCAAAACAAATATCTTACAAAAAAAAAAAAAAAAAAAAATTGCCATCAACTTTCTCGTACCTTGGAGGTCTTCTATTGGCCCTTGCTCTGGATGGGGCGGGGCTTGTTGGTCGTGCTCTTCAGCCATTGGTCGATCCTCTCCTCGTAGACGTTTCACTTCCTGCTCCAGCTCTAAAATCCTTCTCTTCAGTCGGACACAGTTTGGGCAGAAAAAAGATGTCGACGGTTCGGCTTGTATCTCCTCTTCTACCGGCTCGATTTTAAGATTTGTGATATTAAAATTTTCGCAGGATTTTAGCTGTTGATTTGATTGACAGTCAGAGTGCGAGGAACTGTCTAATGAAGCCTCCAGGACGTCTTTAAAGATCAAGTCGATTTTCTTGCGTTTGGCGGAAGGCTGTCCGTCCGATTCGTCGCTGGTTGGTTTGGTGGCGTTTGGTTTGTTCTGTAGAGACGACTGAAGGATGGGCAACATGGACCACTTCAACGTACCTGGAAAATAAATAAAATAAAAAATAAAATAATTGAGAATTTTTTTCCTTAACGAAATGTGTCTGTCTGTCTGTTTCTGACCTCTGTGTGTGTGTGTGTGTGTGTGTGTGTGTGTGTGTGTGTGTGTGTGTGTGTCTGTCTGTCTGTCTGTCAGTGTGTTTTTTTCATATACAAAAAAAACAGTTCAGTTTTTTCATAATTCACTTCAAGAAATATCTGTATGTCTCTCTGCCTGTCTCCCGGCTCCCTGTCTGTCTGTCTGTCTGTCTGTCTGTCTGTCTGTCTGTCTATCTATCTATCTCACCTTGTATCTGTCTGTATGTCTCACTGTACCAAACGATCAGCCTGTCTCCCGTGTGTCTCTCTATCTGTCTTTCTGTCTGTCTCTCTCTCTGTCTGTGTGTCTGTCTCTCTCTCTGTCTGTGTGTCTATCTATCTATCTATCTATCTATCTATCTATCTATCTATCTCACCTTGTATCTGTCTGTATGTCTCACTGTACCAAACGAT